>AWOL01S0020782.1:0-14855 GCA_000715115.1 Nicotiana otophora
GTATTGCCTAAAAATATCAATTTTATAGAATAATAGAGCACAACCTAAACTAGACCTCTTATAAGGCAGAAAGAAGTTCAACCTCACCTTAGGTAGCCACACCTTTCTTTCTCGACGATCAAAGAGTCAAACTTAGATGTTGAGCAAACCAACCATGGAGCTACCAGCCAACAAGAAAAATGAGTTCTCATTCACGGATAACTATGCTTTGACAAGGGAGAGGGGCACCAAACCATTAGGAGGAAGAAGCAGATAGAAGACATGATCACATGTGAATGAACTAGCTTAAGAGGGCCATCACAGTTGGTGCGGTGGATGACAGGCTAGCTCACCAAGAACATCACGAGTGGTTGGGGAAGACTTGGTTACAGCAAGTTAAGGAGAGGTTAGGTCAAGGGATTTCAGGCAGAAGTCCCGTCAATCAAAAGAAAAGGATTTTCCAAGAAAGAAGGAAACAAGGATATCCAAAAGAATAGGCCTTGAAGGAAGGCATGAATGAGAGACGACCGGTCTAAGGGTTGCAAGATATGCTACAAGGTTGAATCAGTCCACTAAGGGATGATCTTATACATGATTTCAGCGAAGTGTTCAAGTCAAGGACTTAGGCGATCAAAGAAAAGAAGACTTGAAAGAAAAGCCTTCTATCCCACAGCTAAGGCGTTTATCCAATATAGAGAGAGCGTCATATAGAATAACTCTATCCTTTGGAAACCACCTATCCCTCTCATAGACTACCTTCACTAGGGTCAAGATTCATGGTTAGGGAAGGATCATGTATTTTTGAAAGCTTATTGACACGGAAAAATAAGCTTTGTGATCGATTTCTTTGAGTCAGCTTCTTTTCCGTGTGTGATAGAGCGTGAGGTTCGAGAGTTGTACAAACAAATGCTTTATTCGATCACTTTTTCAAGCCTTAGTGAGTGATGAGATAGCGTATGATCTGTGCGCTAAGCAAGCAGCAAGCATTTTCTACTTCAACAACTTCTACTTATAGCTTAGTAGTTTTGTCTTTTAAAATTTTCTTTCCTCTTTTCTTCTCCTTTTAGATGATGACAAACGAACTGAACACTGCGAAAGCTTCTAATTAATTGATTTTTTTTTAAAATCCAATTTTCTTATATATATAGCAGAGTGATGTCTTTATGACAATTCGCCAAGTAAACCTGCGCCGAAAGTGCTTACGTAGCCGGTCACCGTTTAGCTAAGATCCTTGATGACTGATTTATAAACCACTAACACTTTCAGTCCTGTATTAAGTGTTCTCATAACGACTAAGGTCCTAAAAACTTGATGTTAGACTGTTCAACATGAGGGACATCTAACTCCTCTAACACAGATAACATAAAAATTCGGCTTAGATGCTTAACATAATGACTTGTATGCTTTCATGAAAGGTAGAGGAGCGACTCCGGAGAGAGACATCTAAAATCCGACTAGAGTGGATCCAGAGATTTCACCCCTTCCTTTAAAATATTGGGCACTACATTCTATAAAAAGAAAGTGAAAATGAAAGGTAAACAAAAGAGTGAACAAATGCGACAGAAAGCATCAGAGCATTGATAGCCTGAAATTGAGCTTGAAATTGAGTGTCCTTGAATTGAGCATGTCGTATCCTTCCCAACGCAAGACGACAAGGCGGTAACGGAACTACGACAACTTCTAAAAGCATCATGCGGTTTCTTTCAACGCATGGGTTATGGCCTAGGAGAACTCATGTGACTATTTGCTTTGGGTAAGCCATGCGTTAGATAAACCAACCGCACATTTCAAGCGTAAGAGTGAAAGCTACTCGACTGTAATGGTTGGAGAGGACTTACAACGAGGTTTGGTTTCTTAGCAAGCAATACTCGATGATATAGCGCATGAGTCTCATCGTCTTGGGAGCAGTCATACTTGTTTGAGTCGTTGCATTAGGGCAATACAACTATGAGAACTAGTCGTCCTAACGCTACTGTCAAACCTACTTACTTTGTCCTTATTAACACTCGTCGGGTAGTTGTTCCGTAACACCACTAGTCGTTATAGCACTAGTCTTTTTTGTTCAGTGTTAGGGGGCCCCAAGATTCATCGCTAGCATCATCGGTTGTTTAAAACACATATCGGTCACACTACTGGTTGTTTGGAACGCTAAGGACGAAAGACAGGCGGTCGGGAACACTAAAGGCTCTTTCTCTGGGTGCTAGGGGCCGTTGCTCACGCAAGCGAAAGGGTGTTTTCAAGTACTAAGGGAGACTAGTGGTTGCTTCACTCGACAAGACTGAAACCTTCGCTTGCACCACTAGAGTCATTCCGGCACTTTGAGTTGTTACCAATAGTAGTGTAAAAAACATCCCCAAAACTAGCACATACGATTTACCTTGGTGTCTTTATGGTAAGTAGCATGCGTTAGGGAAAGAGTATACCAAGCCGAAGGCGATCCCAAAAATACAGGCGATGGGGATCGTTTGCTATAATGCTCTAATGCACGTTGTTATGGCGCTTTTGAACACTGCCGATTGCCACCTCTTGCAAGAAATTGTCGGTCACAAATGGGAATAATCATACGCTATCATAGGCGCTTCTAATTTCTTCGGAAATTCTCAATGTAGCATGCACTGAAATATGCCTAGCTAGTTACTACTCTACAACACTTAAAATAAAAAATGAAATGGAATTCAAATTGGTTGAGAAAAAGAACCGCGCTAGTCGGAATTTGGGGAAAGATAGAGTGCTCTCAAGGCTCTCCTGATCAAATTGAGAGTTCGCTTTGCCAGTTCATGAATATGCCGCACCCAGTAGTTCGAGGAGTTGGACAGATACGGGTCGAAACCCTACCTCGAAAAAGTCAGGACTTTTGGGCAGATTCCAGTATCCGACCCATCTCTTTCTACCGATTCCCCGAGTTGTCGGAATCTCTAATTCAATCAGGACCAGGAGTCCCATTTATTCATTTATGGGAGCGACTCTCTGTTCCCATTCTCCACCGGGTCATTATGAGATTAGCTAGCTCAATCCATTTTTCCATCCAATGATCTTCACCCTAGGACTGACTCTGTTCGACCTGCCTTGATTGCCTAACTAATGCTACAGTCGCAAGCAACCTCTCCAAGAATAGGGAGTGAACAACCCTTCTATCTAGATCGGTCATTCCGTTCGGTTGAGACAGTTATCGAAAGTCTTACAAGCGACATATACTAATCTATGCGAGCTAGAAGCTAAAGTGAATATTTTTTGGCATCTTTTTCTTTGCTTTGACCGCGACTTTGTTTTCTCTTTCTCTTTCCTTCGGCCCATCTTTGAAAGCTAGAAAAACGTTCGAGCCTTCGGGATCTCTCTTGAACGGTGGTCGGCCAGTCCTTTTCTTCTGTTGATGCTAAGACTGATGCTTTGACTGTCTCTCATATCATTCGATAATAAAGATCCACTACTTGCCTTGTCGATTCTAAACTCAGCACCTCGCTTCCCTACTAGTACGCCTACTAGACCCATACTCATTACGAATGTGTTCACCAGACATATGACTTAGCAACATTCTCCTTAGACCGGCAATGATAAGGAATGAGATCTATGGATAATGGGATATTGAAGTCAGGTGCGATGGTCAGCTCAGTCATAGTGGAAGCGGTTAGGCAAGGTTATCGTCAGACAATGTAGTGCAAGCAACGGGTAGCGCTTTCCATTTGAAGAAGGCGACTACAATGGGAGACGAAGGAGAAGCGGGCTTTCCATGTAGATGTAGCACTTGTAAGGCAATTCAGACGACGTTAGCAAGATATAGCGCTAGCTAGGTTAGGGTATCGCTTGCCATAAAGAAGCTAGCCAGAAAGTAGGTCAGGCAGGCGAGCGATAGTACAAAACACGCGGGGGAGGTTGAAGGGGTCTTGTGAAACCTTCGGATTATCGCAAGCGCAACTTTTTACCCCTTCATCGACAACCTCTCAGTTGTTCGACTACTCGCGGGGCCTGCTACGTTTAGGTATAAGAAGCCCCACCCGGGAAAAGAGTGTAAAGCAGTACTCATGTTAAATTGTGTCATTTGTAAACGTAGCAGGGCTGAAGGATGGAAGGTGCAAAGTAGATCGTTCACCTGTCATGTGATCCGTTGGTCCTAAGCAATGTCTTGCGCAGAGCAACCCACTTTGAAAAAGCTCCCTTTTATGTTAGTGGAGCACTAAAATGGATCTTCAATCGGATGCGAGTATCAAATCCCGCCGCTGAGATGTCCAGCAGATTCCTGGGCCTTGAGGAATGGCTGGCCACCTTTTACATTAGAAGAGCAAAAGGCCCAGGGCATAGCAGGACAAACCAATTTGAATAAGTGTAAGCTTCGTTGCCAGAACACGATTGGTGTTGACCATACTAGGTGCTACCGTGGTAGCAAGAAAGGCCAGGCGATGACAATTGAGAGGTTGTCACTCAGCATTCCTAGTCACATGGGAAAATAGGTAAAATGGCAAGGCCATACGCCCGTTTGGCTCCTCGCGGAGTATAGCTCACATCCAAACATCTGATTGGGGAATGGGGCAACGCCCATGAAGATCTGGTGGAAAGGGAAGGCCTGCCAGGCCATATGCCCATGGGTGCAGGATTTTTCGAAAAAGCGCGGGCTGACTCCGAGACCTGGGACCTTGGCTTAGTGATGAATGAAGGGAAGCTCTTCGAGCTTTCTCTGCCAGCGGCTTATATAGTGGTCGGCCTTATAAAGCTCGCTAAGCCTCGCTTCCATATCCCCTTCACTTATTAATTAAGTGGAAAATAGTCGTCGGCATTCTATAAGTGACTTGACCGAGTCTACGAATCTTTGCTTCACTTGTAGTCAGCCCGTAATACCTCCCTTCATTTTCTTGACTCCTTTCAGCTCATAATGCCTAATGCCCATTATTTAGTGCTAGACGCTAACCTCCATAAGCTCACCCTTCGGGGCTTGCATCCAGCGAATGAGACCAAGCATTCTGCCAGATGTCCCGGCCTGGGAGCCCCGTTTGCCTTTGGTACTTCAGTTGATCTTCTAAAATAAAAAACGCTACTTCAGCCTTAAATACAACTACATTACACAAGCCCCGCCGATACCTACCTATAGAGTGAAATGTAAATAAAAAAGTACTAGTGATGGCGACTTTCTAGGTTTATGGATTCAGTCAGCTAAACTCCATCAAACTCCTCAATCAATATCAACAAGATGTCGTGACCGCTTAGGCTTGGTTTACTTTGGTTTGAATGTAAACTAAAATAACTAGCGTTTATTCAAATAGAGGGAACCGAAGGTTTTCTTGTTTAGTAGTACGAAAGTAGTTCTACTATTAAGATGTTTAATATTAATCAGAAATATTCAGTGTTGTAGCTGTAGAACAGAATGTCGTTAGCCTTTAATTTGACTTTCTGAGAAGGACTTAAGTAGCTAAGTTTCCAAAGGTGAACACCGCCCTATCCTTTATAGTATAGTTATAAAGGGCTTCTCGGAAAAGTCAGGAAGAAGGCATTCGCAAGGCCGACCACTATCTCATAGGCATTCTGGTGGTAAAACCAACGACTACACGGCTCTATACCAAGTCATGGGCGATAGCGAAGCCAAGCTATCGTCTATAGGCGAAGGGACGAAAGCCCGACGAAGGCCTATGCTACAGTAAGAAAAAAAAGTATGTTGAGGTTACGAAGTCACTTAGCCATATACTATATAAAAGGGAAAGGCGTTGGTACGGAGTCACGTCAGCTATGGATATAGACTAGTCTATAAGAAACAGAGTCAACAACTATGGACTGAGACTACACTAAGGAACAAGGAAGCTTGACTAAGAAAAGAAGTCAAGGAACGAAGCTGCTTCTCTAATAGCCCCGTTGAATAGGAGGGCGAAGGCTTTTTGAAAAAGTCTTTTTTTCTTGTAAATACATTTTTTTCTATTTAGAGAGAGGAGGCTTCAAGTTCTTAGGAAGAGCAGTACGAGACTTCTCACGTACGGTTCGGGAGCCGAGCCCCTGCGCAGGGGCTTAGGTCAACACTTAGATAATAGTCAGTCATCAATTGGAAGTGGGCAAGATGGTGATGAATTGCGAATGGTCTAAACCTTCGACTAGGGACTTATTGCGACCTGCCTAGAATGCCCATATAGACTAAGACCTTATTCACACAGTGAACAAAGGCCGAGTGCTTCTTTGCAATCAGCTAGCTGCTTCTTTGGCATGTGCTTTGCTTCACTTTATTTTATAGAAGAAAGAGACCAAATGAGTGTGAAAGTCAAGGGCAAGCGATAGAAAGGAGAGCCCCTCGCGCGAACTACTACTACTAGAAAATGGTGAGACCATTAGTGGAAGAAGGACAAAGAAGGATCCTATCCTAAAGGAGAAGGAGTAGTAGGAGTAGTT
Organism: Nicotiana otophora; assembly: GCA_000715115.1. Taxonomy (NCBI): domain Eukaryota; kingdom Viridiplantae; phylum Streptophyta; class Magnoliopsida; order Solanales; family Solanaceae; genus Nicotiana; species Nicotiana otophora. The sequence continues at coordinate 6,340 of AWOL01S0020782.1, forward strand.
AGTTTTCTTTGAAGATCGAGGAACGTAGTGTCGGACAATTATGCCATTTGGAAGAAGTCTTCTATGGAAAAAAAGCCTGTTACGAGTAAGTAGAGAGGAACGATCGCCAAGGATTCTTATCTCATTCCATTCCAGTGGCTCAACCAGTAACCAATGGCAAAAACTCAAAAATCCATGGTTTCCCGGTAGAACCCTTTTTCGCCCAAGTTGTTTCGGAATAGAAAAAAAGAAGCAGTTTTTCGCACAGCTTGCTTATAGTGGAGGTCCCACTTGTATATCATATTTGGCCAAAGAAGCATCGGACATGTGGGAGTTCTTACCTTCTTGGGACTCCATGGACCAAGATCTGCTTTTATTATATGGTCAATACTGATCTACTTTAGTAGATCATATGGATGTAGAAAAAGCTTCTAATTTGGATGAAATAGAAACATCTCTTTTCCATTTCTATTTAACCAGTTCATATCTTTGTTTCGTGTGTTTCTAAGAGGAATTCAATCTCGGAATACCACCTAAATAACTTCGGCCAGAGAGTCAAATAGGTCGGGAAGAAAGAATCTAAGGTCGGGTCGGACGACATACATTTTGGGTTGTTCCACCACCACTAGAGATTGGACATATATATAGTCTTTCTTCTAAAAAGGGATTCGTATATATATATTTAAAAATAGCTGAAAGACCAAAATGGGGTGCAAAAAATCGAAATCCCTTCTTTTATTTAAGTTCCTCCCAGATACATGGCTTACATACCCGGCTCAACATTCTTGGAAAACAATCGAATTGAGGGTTTTGAGGAGAATTGGCCATTCAATCTTGTGAACTAATCTAGACTAAAATTGTAAAAAGAGATACGAACGGATAGGAATAACCAATCAATGAAAGAACATGAAACCATTTTGTTTCAATAGAGGTACGAGAATCGGTTGAGGGCAATGAGGTTGGTGAAGTTGTTGAATTTTGTGAGTTGTTCCAACCATTGTTGGATGTGATTCCAAGAGCTGAACGAGAATGAATACCACACAAAAGAGTCAAGACCAGGCTCCCTAATGGAATGTTTAACCGATCCATTCCGGATCAACCTAATTGGTACGGAAGTTTCATTCAGGATTCTTCTATCTATATTTAGAACTACTGGATCAAATACTCCAGTATTTAGCCTTTGGAACCTGTGGAACCCTAAAGTCACTCACCCGTTCAAACTATTCTGTCCATCCCATCTAAAACCCTTGAATCAGTGAATCCGGGGATAGAGACCTAGCCCCTTCTTTATTTAAACAGCTAAGATAAGGTCTAAGACCGTCTCTTCTTTTCCACATCCTCATTCCTCCTTCTTTCTAGATACTTAAGCTTCTAATGCTACGAAACCAACTTTCCCAATCAATCAATTAAAATTTATGTGTAGGAACCTTCCCTCATCAAACTGAATGTCTACCTTTCCCGTATTTGAAGACAGACTAATGTTTAAGACCTCATGCTCTCATGGAGATCCTTTCTTCTCTGACCACCAAAGATTACCCATATATGGATGAATAACCGTGAAGTTTGACAATCTTTTGAGGGAGGGAAGTCAACTAACTAACAAAGAACTGACAGAAGGGGAAAAGAGGAGTGACACCATTCGACAGGGTTGGAAATGACTTCGCTAATCATAATAAGGTTGGTCTCACCTTCGTCCGGGGACTCGAATGAGGTATTTTATACTTGCCCTATTGAGAGTCTCTTCCATTCTCTCTTTATCATACAGATAGACAAATAGGCAATCTGATAGATAGATTATGGCTTCCTCACCATCAGCAAGCTCCCACAGGGGATGAATTGCTTCCGACTTCTTCATTCGGTTTGTAGCCAACACAGGGGCTGACTTTATACAGAGAGAGGAAAATCAGCAAAAAAGCACTTTTTGAATCAGATATTGGATAGGCTAAGCTAGGTAAAGCCCGCTCTCTCTATAGTTTTGCTTAAGGCAGGGTGCTATTGTACCAGTGGTGGAGTGGCTTGAAGCAAGCCGTTTGTCTAGAAAGGGTGTAGCGATAACCAAAGTGGACTCTAATAGAAAGTAAAGATGTTGTATAGGGAACTAGCCTTAGAGTAGTGTATCGAACTAAATGACAGGAGTGACCCATAATCATTGACGAAGAGGAAGGATTGGAAATGGATCAAACATATTGAGGAGGAGCTTTCACAAAGACCAATAGTTGATAGCTGATGTCACTAGCCTTAACTTCTTTATCTATTTGAAAGCTGATGGGAGTACGACTTTCTTCAAGGAAGTGTCCCATATTATATTATAGTAGTAAAGATCCCTTGATCATAGATAAGTAAGCAGATATGCCTATGGCTAGAAAGATAGCGAGTGTTATTCTCAATTTAGTCCCTCAAAGGCCAGCTCGTTGTAACCCTAAAACACGGCGTTAGGGGGGTTGGGCTCCCCCTGCTGAAATACAATAAAAATGGGACAGCCGGGAATGATGACCCTTCTCAAGCCTGATGCCTAAGTTAGACGTTCTTTTTCTTCTACTTGCCACTCCGAAGTTTAGGATTTAGTTTCGAACCAATGGGATTTTTCGAATGGTAATGAAGCTTGCCATTCTATTTATTTGGCCGAATCTGACTCTGGGCATGCCCTTTTGCTGACTTTTTCATTATGCTGGTTCAACTACTGCTTATTCTTGAAATATCTAAACACCTAAAATCCACTCTCAATAGATGCTACCCCTTAAACAGTGTGAAATGGTGGTCGGTAGTACTAAAGGAATAATCTTTTTTTGTTCGGTAATCGAATTAATAGGTTTCCCGAACAGGAATATAGGAAGAAGCCAATATCCTACAGGCTTGCCAGCGAACTTGCTTGACCTATTGAAATGCCAGTATAGACTTCTGGCACATGGTCGACTAGCTAAAGGTCAGCTTCGGTTCTAGGCAAAGATCCGCCAGTAGTAGGTCCTATCCCAGTTCCCATTCAACATTCATTCAAAGTATTCCCCGCTTTCCATGCTTCAGTCAGCTGCTTTGCGGACTGCTTTTGCTCTTACTGCTCTTTCCTATGGTTCCTACTTCTGACTACTTACCTTTCCCTCACTGTCATTGTCTTCCCGCTTGATATCTTGTTTTCTTTATCTCGTGCAATTAAAGGGAACGAGACTGGAATGATCAAACTGAGCCCGGCGGGGGAATGCTTACTGATACCGAATTCGTTCCGCTCGTCCCTCTTTCCTTTTGAGGAGGGACTTCACTTCACTCTCCTTGAAGAAAGAAAGTTTGCGGTTACGTAGATGATAACCGGATTATACAAAGGTTTGTTTGTAGGAATATTCTTCTGTCAAAATCATTTGGGAGGCCTTGGTGGTCTCATATTATATAAAATAGTTTAGAAAGCTATTCCTACAAGGAAAGGCCTCCTTTCTTTCATCTAAAAGCTAGCTGGTCTCTTTTTATATTCAAAAAATTAAGGAGCCGCTTTAAAGAAAGTCACCTAGGTTCTTAAGAAAGATTTTTTGTTTTGTAAAGCGGAATTCTCCTTTGACTGAAGTATAGCATTAGAAAAACTCTTTGAGAAATTCAATAAGTTTATCAAGGATTTTGAGAAAACCCGATATAAGACTCGACTTTGATTTTTTCTTGTTATATTTATTTTCTCGTTTTATTATTGGTTTACATGAGTAAACCATCCATGTCTTTTCTGTTCAACTAGCTTGGAGATAATTTGAAAATGTCCCCTTCATTATTACTCATTTCATTATGTCAAAGACCAGAAGATGGAAACATCATTTTTTTCATTATTTTCTTATGAGGTCGTGTACAACAACCTTAATCGCAAAAGCTTGGGCTGGGCCTACCTCCATCCTTAGAGGAGCCGTATGAGGCGGAAGCTCCCTGTACGGTTTTGAAGCCGAGCCTTTGCAGCAATGAGGCCTAGGCACTGATATGATGATTAGCTTAGGTAGGGCGGACAACCTACTACGGGCACTTGTAGGGATTAGTGTGTGAGACCGCGATCCACAAACGGACACATGGGACACACCCTTTACTTGGGAATAGAGAGGGAAAATATAGCATGTCACAAGAGCGAGGCGAGGGTTGGAACCCTACTGTGAGAGGGACGCCTCGCGAGCCGATCTTTTAGAGATGAGGCCTTTTGGTGAAGCCAAGTTAATTGCTCGCCACCAAACCCTGCAACTGATGAGAAGGCCCTATAGAGTAAAGGGAAGCATGTACGTTGTCACACTCCCTGCCTTCCAAAGGTGCCTAGAGGACGGGCCAGATACACCAGAGCGACGACCGGGGAGCGGGTTCTCCACTGGAAGGGGGACACAAAACGGCCATCTCAAGGCACATCAGGACCTACAGGAAACATCGGCAACCCGATTGGGTGTCATAGGATCCATAGTACCTGCAGCCTCCCGGACTTCATATTCATCATTTTTGAAAGTAATGGGAAGGGATCTCTTTTCTGTAACAGAAACAAAATGGAGCATATTTGACTCGGCACAACCTAACGATACATCCAATACAAATGATTTGTGCCTGGAATGCTTTGCTAGATCTCTGCTCTAGAAATCTATACAGGCAACAACAAATGCGCTTTGACCCCGGGCTTCCCTTTCATTACTTCTTTTAGAAAAGATCATTAGAAAGGAGACAACCCGCTCAAAAGACCCCAATTTTTCGACCAAGACAATCAAATATAGCCGGTGGGGGCACGACTTATGTCTGTGGCCCTATGCCCGACCATGCCGAGGTGTGATACCAAGACAGCCATAGCAACCGCTGATATACCCATTGGCCTACAAGAGTGCTCTCCTCTATCTCACGTTCACCATCGAAAACCGGCTCGTCTGGAAAGAGCCCTATCGCCTTTGGCTTTAATTCACATCGAAAAAGAGGATCGATCATCTTTGCCTTCAAATAAGGATTAAGAGGCTTTCCCCTACCCAACCTGAATTGTAAGGGTAATCGATGTGAACCATAGGGTTTAGCAGCAGCCGCTTTCAGTTGTTCCCAATGTTTAGATTGAGTAGACATCAAAGGGGAGCGTAGATAGTAGGCTGCACGTGATAGACTCTGCTCCTATTTCAAATGCTCTTCTTGGCGCTTATCTGGTCTCAACCTCTTTCGGTCTTAAGTTACTTACGAGGTACGAAGTCTCTCTTCTACATTTGACTTGAGACTGGGAATTGAACTCGTGGCAGAAGAAGAGAAGCATGTAAGCCCATAACTAAAGTCAAAAGCAGGGCTAAGAGATTCCTTCTTTCTTGCCTTTTCTCCGTTACTCTTTCCCAGATCCTAACTCGAAGACTAGTGGAAGAATGGACAAGAGTGGCTTCGCTCCTACGCCTTCCTACACGAATGGTTGTAAATACTAGAAAAGCGGAAAGCATGCGTAGGGCAAGAGCCTGTGGACGACGTGACCCGTTAGCACCGGATGAATGACACAAACTTGAGCGCCTGAAGTCACGAGAGAAGGACGCGAGTTCCTTCAGGGAAAAGGGTATGCTTGAAATTTAGGTCATGCAGGAATGTAGAAACGGAAAAAAGAAAAGCTTGACGCTAATCCACTAAAGACTGAACCCATCAAGGGAACAAGTTTCTAAGGCTTCCACAGACCGAGGCTTATAGCTAAAGGAAAGACGATTCTATCCAATCAGAGACCGAGGCTTATAGCTAAAGGAAAGACGATTCTACCCAATCACAACCTTGCCAAGTCTCTAATCAGGGGCTCTATCATGTTATCCAATACGACGAGTGGTTGTTATGTTAATAGAGTATATCACAGTTAATGCACTACACGATTCTGAATACACCTATAAGCTCGCCTCAATATTAGATTTTTCCTTTATATGTTTTAGTAGATAGAAAGACTCTTTGACGGGCTACTCCCCAAGCAGAACAACCTCACTGTCTCCCAAAGCAATGTAGTCACACAATGCAGTTGGAGCTAGAGACGAGGATGGAACCATGAATGCTTAGGCAGAATAAACCAAGCTAAGCAAAGAGGAACCTATCCCATGTGTAGCATCAACTATTATATCTTCCCTACTACTATAAAGGAATAAGGAGAGAGACAATCCAGAGAAGCACTTTTCAAAGAGAGAGAAAGAAACCTTCCTAACTCAGAAAGGCCCAGACTGCGCTGAGGAAAGAATGCCACTTTTCAAATAAAAAGAGGGGCAATGAGAGCAGAGAAAGAAAGCTAACCTAAAGGTAATTATATCTCTAAAGGGTGACGCAAACGTGAAGGTCATTTTCCATACTAGCACTGAAAGCCTTCAACGATAGGCGTAAAGCCCTCCTCACTGGTTAGCAGAGACCCTATTCGATCGTATGTACCTATTCCCATTTATGGCACAGTATCCCAAGCAGTAAGGCTTTGTAGAGCTAGTCTCCCTTGAGACCTGCTGCCACAAAATCTCTTCCTGTTGCTCCTTCATCTACGAATTAAGCTGTAGAAGGCAAGCAAGCTAACCTTGGCAACTGGAAATTTCAAGGATCAGGGGAGGTATGAAATGGTTATCTCGGCTGGGAATCATGCCCCGACACAAAGAGTTGTGGGCCAGGTTGCTTTGCTTTATCTGATCAATCAGTGTGTAGTGGGCAAGCTCTTTCCCAAGTCACTGAGCTGTTTAATAGAGGGAAGGTGAAAGAGCTGTGGGGCTAGGAGTGTTCTCAATCATATCATTTCGAGACAAAGCTTGGGTCGTCGAACTAAAGAATCTTAGCATTGGCCATAAAAACGTGTTTCAAGGCCTGTTTCTGGGACTGATAGGGAAGGGTCTAAAACTTGAATTTCTACTATGTCAACCTTCCAAAGCAAAAGGAGATTCCGCTCCTACCGCTAAAGCATTATTTCGGCCCCTGCTGCCAGAAGAGTTGGTGCAAAAGTCATTGTAATCCAAATATCGTATTTACGGTTAGGGGCCTAAGATTCAATAAAGCAATTGTAGCTATTCACTCCTTCTAGTTCTAGTGAATATTTCTCCAAAGAGCATAAAAAGAAGCTTGAGTTCAATTAGGGGGGAACCGTCTGTAGTCAACCTGCTCCCAATGAAGAGGTAAGTGGCAAAGCGATGAAGTCGAACAGGGTTGGTAAATTCACCGGGTGACTCAAAAGCATGCTCTTAAAGACCACTCCTAGCGCATCAGTAATTTCGCTTCCAAAGAGGTCTCTAAAGACATTGCCAATATCGACAGCAACTCCTGTTCAAGCTCTTGTTTTGGTTCCCGCATAAGAAATTGTTGTAGTCTCAACTGGATAAATGAATAGCTACGCATCTATTTCCTATTGTAATGACAAAGGTTTTTCTACTAATCCAGTGTCAGATAATTGGGAATTCGCTTTCAGCTCGTAATCTTCTTCGGGAAACATGGAAAAAGGCAAGGCTTGAGAGCGCTAAAGCAATTGTAGCGGCCCTTGCTCTGTCTGCTTCTTTCTGTTCCCAAGAATGAACAATTCGATAAAAAGGATTTTCTTCTTTATATATATATATATATATATTATTATAATAATATTAAGCAAGAAAGAAAACGGATGCGCGAGGCTAACGTTATAGGCTTGAGCGCGTTAGCGCTTAATCAATCTGTTGCAATGCAGGTTGTTCGCCTTTCGGAAAGGGTGAGGCTCTTTGATTCAAAAGGAACTTCTAAACTACTCTAGTACAACTAGTATTAGTAGTACAACAGAATGTCGTTCACCTCACAAGCCCTTCGTATGAAAGCCCTACTGAAGTACCAAATGCGAACGACATTAGTACAGCTGTTAAGAATACTCTCCGATGTTGACTTTGTAAACTAATAGGCCGGTAGGTTACTTTTGAATAAAAGTAGCGACAAAAGGGGGAAATAGCTTTGTCGGTTACAGTGTCGGTCTGTCACGCAAGAAGTTGGGGGTTTGAACTCTATACAAAGGGCCTTTCCTTTTAAATGAAAACTGCCTTTTCCTGCTGTATGAGCCTTGAAACCAAACCGCTCCCCGCCCGAAAATACCCATTCCTTTCTCATTGGGGGTCAAAATGCTCGTTGTCCTATTACAGCAAGGTCTCAATGATAAAAGATTCATTTTTAAGAAGTTCATTTGATGACTTAACAAGTCTCACCACCTTCTTTTGAACTATATCTATTTCTTTGAGCACTCTAGACACACTGACGGGAGCAAAAATATATAGAAGCCACACGGAGCTGATGACCGCGGGTGGTGAATTACTCAATAAATAGAAGACCATGCTACTGATTTGGGCCAACAAGGTCAAAATCTTTGTCAACGCAAGGAAAGGACATGACAATCAGTCTGAATGCAAGCAACACCCATGAAACCCACCCAACGTAAGGATAATTATGGAACCAACAGATGTGGCCATACCTAGAAAAGAAAGTTGGCCTAACTCCAGTTTGTTTGATGAAGTTGAATAGTAAAACATCTTTGGGCGAAAGGAAAATAGGGCTCATCCTTGATTTCATGAAATGCTTCCTTCGCTTCCATGCCAAATTGAAACTCATCTTTCTTCCTCAACATGAGGCTTGTG
>AWOL01S0020782.1:16215-44692 GCA_000715115.1 Nicotiana otophora
GAAGATTCTGGACAGAAGTATTCAAACTCTTGGGGGTCAAATCAAAGCTGAACTTCTCCATGAGTCTTCATCACCATTTCAGTTAGGACAGATGGCCGAAAGGATAAATGCGTTATTGGAGGAGTACCGCTCCGTGGGTCACTTTGTGAGTGAAAACCAGGTGCAGCTGCTGCACATAGCACAATTCTGCTAATACTTGCAAAAATGCTCTGCATCTGTCTGTTCGAGTTAGCGATAGTCCAGCAACCTTTAGCTCCCCACACGGTTGTAGCCGGCTACACGGGAAGGAGCCCCTCTGCTTACAAGTTTGCTAAGGATTGGCAGCAGCAAACTGAGATTGCTAAGGCTTAAACCACGGAAAATGCAGCTAATGTTCGAAAGGCCCAACGGATCACCATAGGATAGAACCCTTGCGACCTGATCCCCTCTGACTTAGGACTTACTACTCACTTGAAAGCCCTACTTTTGTCTTGCTTAAGACTAGAACCCGGACTGCATTCACTCTTTCTATTTCTTCTCTACTTGGTAGTTTCTTCTTCACCGTTCAAGTAGCTGTGCTGTATCAATATGGCAACTCAGTTGTATCATGGAAAGTTCATTAAAAAATCTTCCAACATCTCAATATTCTGCTTTGTTCAACACCTCCAATCTCCGCACCATGTTCGTTCTGTGACTCTCCATATTTTCCAAATTTCAAACCTCTACGCCTCATCAAGAAAACGGATTCACTAACACCCTTATTAGAATAGGCTTGAGCACTAGCGAGCCCCTTTCTCTTCAGATGTTGCTTGTTCGGTCGAGTTTACTTTCCAGTTTTTTTATGAAGTTCCTTCTAGATTACTATCACATAGGTTCTTCTGCCGCTTCATTAGTTGATCGGCATACGAGGGTGTCATCACTAAGAAAGCAAATCAGACAATAAAGATCTATACCAAGTTAGAAGGAAACTAAGCATCAGGCCCTAAGCCAAAAAATGGGAAAGTACCGTTATTGTCATCACTGAATCGGGTACATCTAGGTTGGTGGAAACTAGGTCTGCGTGTCAAAGAATATCTCTGTTATTGAGTCCCTTCTAAGCAGGCTCGGGATATGTGCAGCGCATATGACAGACGATCAGGGAATTTTCTTCTTAATAGAGTACCAGACTTCTCACACGGCTATGTGACCAAAGATCAGGTCACCGACCAAACTTCCCTTAGCTACTTTGAAACAACACATTTAACACTTAATTAATAGGTCTTAAGGATGCCATAGTTTGTACACGCCTGACTTATCCCTTATCCAGGATTGGATAGTTTCTCATAACCAAACAAACTTAGTTTCTCTAATTCCAACCAGGGCGACGTTGGGAACTTGCACTCCTGATAACAAACTAAAGCTGGATTCTATCTCTTCCTTCTATGAATCGTATCTATTTGTTGGTTGATTGGCTTGTAGTGCTGCTCTAACCACACTGTGGAGTTGAACCACAGTTCTTCCTTACCTTTCGTGGTGAAATTCCACTTCCCTTTTTCATAGCTACTATGGAGGAACCGCTGCCCTCACTCAATTCTAATCTCAAAATCTTAACCCGGTCTGGAAATGCTTATCTTATATGGCACCATAGGTCTGAGATTCATTTCCTATATGTGCTTTCATTCCATCTGACTTCAATAACTTGTAGGGGGCCACCCACCATTTCCCCTTTACGCTCTCACTCCCTGAGGAAATAAAGGCCACATCGAAGCCAAAACCACTGGAATACGAATAAGATCTAGAATTACACCATATAATAGTACATGGCTTTTCTTCTCAAACCCACCTCCTCCAAATAAATTGCACCTCCATAATTCAATTCAGGATAGATAGAAGGGAGAATGTCGCTGACAAAGATGAGCTCTACCAGTCTCTCCTTTGTTTTTATTCCATCAAAGGCCAGTTCTAATTTCTCCTTAGAAATTTCATCCATAAGCCTTTTATAGAGAACCGGTGGGTCCACTAGTTCTCTATTTGCTTAAGGTGGTCCAAGTACTTATCCAATGTGAATGCCCTACCTTTAGGATAGAAGAGCACCCCCTAATCTAGTACCTTTTCTCTAAAATGGAATCTTCTTGAACCCTATCCGAACGAAGGGCTTCCTCTATCTTAAGCTCCATTAGGAATTGGGTCTCAATTATTGCCTCATAAATATCTTCGGGCAAGGGACGCTTGATAGTATTTATAATAAGACGATCCCTGAGCTCCTGACGCCTCTGTCCATCCTCCTGTAATGGATGATAAACCTCAGCAATAGGCATTGCGGGTTCACCAGGGTTGGGAGAGTCTGGGGCCGGTTGGTTAAGACTGGCTTTGGAATTACCAGGGGAACTGCTTCCAAATACATCAGTCCACCTGAAGCCCCTTCCTCTAGCGCTCTCACCTGATCCGAAGCCAGAGGCCCCTGAAAGAGCCATCATCATCTTATTTTCCAGATCATGACCCACAAAAACCATTGCAAGTAGGAAACCTCTGGAATACCACCCGAACCGACTAACAACCAAGCGAACAAGAATTTGTTTGTATAAGCTCCCCAATAAGATATCAAAATTTAGACCAAAAGATTGTAGTAATAGAGAAGCGGAGCCAAGAATACCCAAAATAATTAGAAGGGAAAAGACCCTTCCTTGAAGACGAGGAGATAAGGGATAAAGGATATTCATGGTAGTGTAGTTAGTATGATCACTATTTTCTACGCAGCCCTTATCCGTAGTGATATCCTAATTCGGCTACCTCTCCCATTAACCAAGGCAGACATCATAAACAAAACTATTGCCAAGGGAAACCAGAGTACGCTATGCCCCATCACCTACAAAAAGATCAGTGTAGGAAGTACTGCACTTTTCAGGGCCCTCTGCGTCAGAGTGACCTCGCCGGGGCGATCCACTCACCCAAAGTTCAAGTTCGATCCATTAGCTTCTTTATTTTCAGAAAAGAAACTAGAGACAAGAAAACATCTTTGATTATGATTAAAAGGAACAATCTCCAATACACCAAGATCCAATTTCGGGTCATTTTTTAGTGAACAGGATCTGCCATAATCTCTTCGATCCCTTCATTTATGCGCCAAAATAGCGAGTGATTTGGTAGGAAAGGGAAAGAGACCTTTTTGTATATGATAATCAAAGGGAGTGGGAAAGCTGTAGTAATTCTTTGGAAAAGCCCGGTTCTCTTTGTCTTTGAGCTTTCATTCCTCAATCCACTGATCCCTTCCTTCATATACCTCCCCACCAATAGATAGAGACAGAGGAATAACTGCACCACGTCTACAAAATGCCAGTACCATGCAGCTACTTCAAAGCAAACGTGATGCTCCTTGGTCAGATGACCATGATATTTGCGAATACCACATATGATCGAGAAAATAGTACCTATAATCACATCAAAACCATGAAAGCCAGTTGCTAAGAAAAAGGTAGAACCATAAATACTATCTGAAATAGTGAAGGGTGCTTGATAATATTCCATTCCTTGAAAGCCTGTGAATACTAGAGGTAGTGAAATGGTATCTACTAAAGCGTAAACTGATCTTTTTTCCTTCCCCGCGAGTATAGCATGATGAGACCAAGTTACGGCAGCTCCGAATGAAAGGAGAATAAGGGTATTAAGAAAAGGAATTTCCCAAGGATCTAAAAACCGCAATCCCTTTTGGGTGCTAAATACCTCCGATCTCTACCGTAGGTGCCAAAGAAGAATGAGAAGAAGCCCGATAAAGAAAAAAAAAGAACATAACCTCCGATACGATAAACAAAATAAAACCATATCGAGGTCCTAATTGTATGACTTTGGTATGATGTCCTTCGAACGTGGATTCACGTAGAACATCGTGCCACCATACGAATATGGTATATAGGATAACTATGAGGCCTAAACTGAGAAGTGTTGCACCCCCTTGAAATGAGTGCATGTATATCACACCTCCTACGGTTGTTGCCAAAGCTCTATGTGAACCCGAAATAGGCCATGGACTTAGATCTATCAAATGATAAGAATGCCTCAGAGATTCAATCATAAACCACTTTGCCTCAGTTCTATGTAAACCCTCCCTTAACCCCCACCCCCTAAATTAGTAAAGTAAAGAAGGGCTCTTTGGGGTCTAATTTTCTTTCTATCTGACCGGACAAACAAAGAAATAAGGGATGGTTCTTTCATTCCATTGATAGACGTCTAACTAGAAAAATACTCTCTCTATTATTTTGAGAAGAGAATCGTTGGTTTGACCGATGAACTACATGGGAAAATAGACCTTCTTTATTTGATTTGGAGCAAGATTTTTTGAAAGTAACAATTCCATTCAGATGGCTTTCGGAAAACTTGCTGGTCGCGGATTAGTTCATTCTGCGCCGCCAGTGGCCTCAACTCAAAGGCACATGTTGATCTCTCTTGTTGAGGCTACATTCAATTATTCATATTCAACTTGACACGTGGGAAGGGCTTACTCTATTAGTGGCTCGGCTTGGTTTCGCTCCCTTCCCGCACTATTCCTCCCTACTAAAAAGAGTGATTGAGAATCTCGAGAACCTTTTTGAACGTTTGTCTTCGCGGGGCAATTGGAAAATACATGAGTATTTAATTCTTTTACTTCCTTCCATTCCACTTTTCTGGTTGAATTAATTGCTCTTCCGAAAAATCAAGTCATAATGAGATTAAAAACCGATGCTTCCTTGGCCGTGTGGAACATGGATGAGAATTATGTCAATCCTACAAGTGATGACCCACCTAGGATTGCTATGTACAGACATTCCATTCCTAATATGTTTCTTTCCATTGCTCGGGAGCCACTTATTTCTCCGAAATAAGAGATTAAAGACATCTTCCTCCTTTTTCCCAAGAAGTCGACGGCGTTACACCATTGGGATACTTCGAATAAACTTGAGTACATATAGGATACACTGATGCTAAAACCTTTTCTCAAGATATCTTCCAAACTATTGCGGTCATTGCTCCGAATCTTGTTCTCCCCGTGTGAAACCAGTTTGTTTCATAGTTTTAGTATTCTGCTGATGCCAAGTACTCCATCTCCATCATTGCATATAGGAATATAGAAAGTAACGAGGAAAAGGCATGACTAGAAGAATTGTGTGAAATAATTGAATTTATCTAGTTGAGGCATTCTTGATTGATTTAGACAAAATGATTCCCTCAATACAGCTTAACTCTATCAAGCCTATACGAGTAGTGAAGAAGTATAGAGCACTTTGGTTGGTTGTTGACCAACGAAAAGCATGGGAGAAATATGCACAAACAAAAAACGGCTAAACAATGGAAGAAGTAATTTGGTATATAAAGATATGGGTTTCTGGGTTTAGATCGAAATTACATCCCCCAAAACCTATACTCATTTGTGTTTCACTTGTGCGTTTACAACATCCATTTCTTCTGACTATGTAGATGAAATGGGACCGCGAAGACAACACACCACTAGAGCTTGTTTTGCTCTCGCTCCGGTCGCTCCCACCTGTCTTCTGCCCACTATAGTGAAAGATCTTTCACTTCACCATAGCAGGAACCTCGCTAACCTTCTCGGCCAGTTAGTCTAACCATAGGGATCCTCTCCTGCTTACCCATCCACCGTAAATGATTACTAATGCACTTGGAATACGAATGAGATCAAAAAGGCCATCATTGGGGCAAACGATGCAAATACTTCGGTTATAGCAAAGCCCAAAATGGCATAACCAAATAATTGTTTTGCCAATGATGGATTTTGTGCCACGAAATGAATCGAGGAACTAAGGACATTTCCAATACCGATAGCAGCTCCCACTGAAGCAACTGTAGCAGCTCCTGCACCCATTGATTTTGTACCTTCTAACATCTCGAGTTTAGAATTCTCCTCATGCTTTTTCCATCACGATTTTCTCTTCGAGAACACTCGCCTCGTCGATTATTCCCCTCGTTCTTTTTATCTTGGACATTGAGATGTTCATGCAAAGCATAGGCATCACAAGTGGTACACTAAACACCAACCCAATCGTGAGAAAGCAATGCTTGCAACTATGAAAACTACAACAATCTCTGTGAACAGACACTTTGTCAGTTCATTTTTTATACAACTTCAATTCAATAATTAAGAATAAAGGTTAAAAAGGCTAAAGAAGCACCATTGGTGATTAAATCTAAGTATATGCCTTGGAGGCATTCAATGGAAAAATAATATTCATCCATCAGAGAAAAAAGGGACAATGAAATAAGTTCATCCAAAAAATACAAAGCCCACCCTAGAAATTCGGGAAATGGTTGGACTATAGCTATTATTTGTTCACATATATTATCAAAACAATCATTGAATGGATACGTAGTTTGCTCAAAACTTGGTAACACGGGGAAATCCGCTTGGGTGAAAAGGTAGGTAAATCAAGTTCAAACGGTAAATCCATCTCAGGAGTAAGTTGCACCGTTGTAGCCACTTCTGTACCTGTACCGGCTTGAGCAGCCAAAATATCGATACTGGGAAATTGGGGATCTGCTGAAACACTAGATAATGCACATATGGGGATTCAACGATAAATATCGGACAACGCTCTCACTTTCCTCCTCATATTCCGTTTGCCTTATGTTCATTCACTCTGTGAGCGGAGCAGTATACGAAAATAGAAGCGACTACCTTACTTAAGCAATTCTTCTTATTCTTATTCTTTCTTAGTATAAGTTCCCCTTCTCCGGATTTACCCGGTTATCACAACTCTTGCTCGGGTAGGTGGTTCCAGTTTCCGGCAACTTTCTAAATTCCACCATGCAACGGCCATCGTATACCCCAATGCTCCTGCTCCGGACCTTACTGTTGGCTTTGAGTTTTCTTGCTTCCTATGCGCCATCTAGCGGAATGCTTTACCGAATACGCCAATCAACCTCTGGTGTAGGGCATACGTGTGCCAACTCCGACTAGGAAACTAATACCGCTTGGGTCTAAGCTCCTGAACCTATAGAAAGAAGAAGCGCACCCGAACCCCCCTTCTTACTACCCTTTGAGAAGGTGATGTAGAAGGATTGTGATTCTCGTAAGTAATGTTTAAAAGCATTGTTCCTTGATCAAGTAATTAAGAGATCTCATTATTAAACCCTTATTCAATATTTTATTTTGCATACAAACCAGAGGTGCGAAGTGAAGGTGCGATCCAGCTGTAGGAAACACCAATCGCAGAGACAAATTCAAAGAGATTCCCGCCTCCATGTGGGGATTCCCCGTGGGGCTATTACACGTATTACCCCCGGGGGTAGTTACAAGCATAAACCGGTTTATAAAATTACATAGAGTGATAGCAGAAACTATTCACAAGCTTCCGCACACATGGAAAAGTTGAAGCTTTCTGAGAATGGAGAACCCTGGACGACCGTGGAGACCTAAAGACAAGACAGTCTGAAAACAAGGGCCGTATGTCTACACTCTTTCGAGAATAGAATAGACGAGACGGCTGTGACTGACAAAGTAGGAGGAGGTGAGTCTTGTCTCCTTGCACTTTATCGTACTCGGAGGAGTGGTAACTAGAGAGTACATGCCAGACGAAACGATGGTGGCTCCATACGGGGGATTGTCGGGTACTTATGGGTGGATTAACTAGAAATTGGTTGGAATTGGAAGTAACTGTAAGCGAGGGAGGGAAAGGAAAAGCAAAAAGTTTTATGCATTCGTGCTCCACATCCGTGAAGCACTTCACTCTCTCAAGAAGACACATAAAATTACTAGTTTTTTGGTGTTGAAGGAAAGAAGCTTTAAACCTTCATCAACGCCAACACACTAACAGGGGGAGCAGCATGGAAAGCAAGGATCCAAACCCTTCTCCGTGGGCTTTAGGAATCGAAACCGGACCAAGCTCTCACACAAGCCTGCTACTAAGCAGGAGCAAAAAAAGAAATATGTTGAATTGGGACAGGAAACCATCATAAGCCAGCCAACAAACAAAACAAGTTCTCATTCACGGATTACTAAGCTTTGACAAGGGATAGGGGACCCTTCTCATACCCTCCCTTACAGGAGCCTAACGGAGAAAAGGCTATGCCCAATAGGGGAAGACTACGGTAAAAGGATGTCCGTCTGTTGATGGCTAGCTCGTACACACAAATATTGGACCTAGGTTTATTGATGGATCTGGTCTTGTCGAACATGTCCGGATTCGAGGTTCGAACACAAAAGGCCACTAGCCGAGCTAAACTGGGTAGTGATGGAAGCAATTCCCACGAACTGAGAACAAAAGGATGTACTTGCCCCCTTCCCCATCCATTACCGCTCATCCACCGCTTTTTATGTGGAAATCCTTTCTTTGTCTTTCCAGGCGATCTTGTACATGCTATTCCTTACGCCCTGAGAAAGAACCTCCACCTGACTTCATTTCAAGTGTCGAGTTCTTGCTTGGAATTGTCGTATTTGAAGTACGAACGAGAGCTTTGATGCAATTCAAATTGATAAGCAGTAGTGACAGTATAATAAATGTTTGGAGGATAGAACAAAATCTTGAATTCCCAAGTTTCCTTTGCCAATAGACCAATCAACGGTGCTCTATGGGAAACAATATTCAGTCGCTACAAGCCTAGCCCACGACAGAGCAATCCTAAGGCTTGGTGAGCTAGGTTTAATGACTAGGGCGGACTTCTATTCTATACCCGTCTCCTTCTGTTAGTATTATATAACCTCCTCGAAGAAAGGAAGGGAAGGAGGAGGAGAAGCACAGATAACTATGGAAGTGGAGTAATTGTGAAGACTAGCGTATAAGTTACTAACTTATTTTTATAGAAGCCGAGACCCCTCTGTGCCATGGTCTTAGACTGGTTAATCGCGATGGACCAGTATTTCAAACTAAAATAAATTTCGAACCCGGAGCGGGTACGTTTCATTAACACGAAGTTGAAGAAAACAAAAAGGCAGGTTTATGGTGAGCACATGTACGACAGAAGAGGGAGCTGGAGGAGAAGCGCTACGAAGAACAAGAAGTTCTGAAGTTTAAGGATTAATTTCAACCAGGTGATTTCGAAGCGGAATTCATAAAATGTTTAAGAATCTAAAACAAGGTTTTTAAAAAATTTCTGTAAGAAAGTACATGAAGGAGTTTAACCTATTATCTCTACGATGTAGAATGAAGGAGGAAGACAAAAGGCAATATTTGAGCAGACTTTTTGAATTGCATTTGTCTTTTCTGGACAACATAGAATGAGCATACTGTATTGCTGTGAGGGTCCAAGGACCTACTACTTGAGCCAAAAACAAGAAAGCGAATGAAAGAAGCGAAGGTAAGAGTCAAACTACGCCGGGGAGAAGATCTTACTTATGAGCAAAAGTGGCGGACGAAGTCGTAGGAGATTCGATAGAGGAGATAAAGCTGGTAAAGATGACCAGCAGAAGCCTCAATTGAGGAAGAATTCAGCACGAGATAACAAGGGATATTAGGGAGGACGTGGTAGAGGTGATAAGCGTCATGTATGCCAAGGAAATGGCGATTGACATTGAATTACCTCTTCTGGTTTTCATATGAATTGACTCCGATTTGGTCACTAGCTCCGTATGTCCCTAGGAAACTTCTCTCGTCACTAGTCACTATGGCTAAAGGTTAGTAAGCTTGTTACTAGGTCAGCAGCGAGGTCAGCTCCATCTCCTCTTTCCTTTGTCTTTGTCCACTATTCATCCTTGACCTTCTTTCCAAACTCGTTAACACTGTAACACCCGCCATGAAGGTCACTCAAAGTAACCTACTCGAGCTTCGCCCTTTGTATTGTACAGCCTGGAAAAAGGTTCGTTAGCCTTTTTCTTTCCCTGCACCTAAAAGGTCCCTTAGTTCCCTTTTTTTTAAAAAAAGACCTAAGCTTGAAATCAAGGCTTCTATGCTGCTCCATCTTTCTTGACAATGAGAATGGAATACTTAGGTCTCAGGATGAGATTCTGAAAGAGTAAATGCAATATTTGAAGAAATTCTTCCTTGATTCCTTTGAACTGAGACTGCTACTTGTATTTCCTTTACTACTCTTTTTCTCTTCTCAGTTGCTTCTTGAGCCAACAAAGTTTTTGCTTGTCTTTCCCTGCTACTTTCAATCAATCAGAAAAGGAGGATTGAGTAGTGGCTTGGGAAATAAGAAAATACATGATGGGAATTGAGGAGTAGTAAGGAATGATAAAGAGTTCAGTCACCCTCTCCGCTTTGTTTTCTTGAGAAGAATGCTCTGGTATGGCATAAATGCCACTAGGTCATCTATGATTTGCATATGCAAGAATGAAGGACAGAAGATTAGAAAATTAAAAATAAAGCCAGGGCATCCGGTGGATGAATTCTACCTTTGTAATGTCAGGCTGAAAAAGGCGGGATAGCACTAGAGAGTCGGGAACTTTCACTGAAACTGAAGAGGATCACACCTTACATCTAACTAACCTATCGATAGAAAGAACAGAGGTTGATTTCTTTCCAATAGGGAATGTAGTTGAAATAGAGATTCACTTGAAAATAGAGCAGTACTACAAGAAAGTTGTAAGACACCAGTAAGCCGATTGCTGCCTTTCCGGAAATCAGGGTTTAGAAGTCTTTCTTCTAAGAGATATAGCTCCTCAGCGCATACATACAGAGATCCTGTGATTTGATTTGTACTAGTGATGGGAAGACCCAAAAGATGACTCCATAGCTGATAGAACCAAGGACAAGGTCTAGACTAACAAGAAAGTGAAAAGTGATCTGCACTATAGCTTCTGCCATTCCATTCCTTATTGTTTCTTTTAGTGCTTAGATAAGTTTGTTTGTTTTGTAGTACGGGGGGCTAGAAAGTGCTTTTTCCCGCAGTAGGGTAGGGAGTGATTGTTTCTCTTTACTAGAGCCAAGATTGTACGGGGAGAGAAAGACTTAAGTCGACTCAAGTGGAAATAATCAAACGGCTTGCATACCTTATCTTAGGTTACCCCTTAGTGAGGGTATGAGGCACTTCGTCAGCAATGGTTCATTTAGTAAGCAGCCTTATTGCTTAAAAGCACACACAACACACAGTAGGAGAGTTCGAGTGTGAAAGCACTGTACTCATGCCCTTGAGATAAGATATGTTATTAGTGCCTTATCCAGCTATAAGAGCAGGAGCAGCAATCACTTACTTTCTTTAAGATGATAACTTCCACCGCAGCTAAGAATTATCTTAGGTTTTCCGTTAGTGCGCTTCGGAAAGAAGGAGCAAAGGCAAAAAAGCTCAACTGATTTTTCCTTGAATACTATCAGGCCAGGGAAGATAACTGCCTAACCTAGGAAATACAACTCCATAAGAGTGAGAAAGTACGGGGATAGAAAGAATCACATGATTCCCTATCGTGATAGAAGCAACAATAGGATAGGAGTGCACAGGTTCACAATTGGACTCTTCTTTGACTGGAAGAGTTGCGCCGAAGACTCTGAAGCGAAAGGAGGTGGTCCCGAGCGTTACCAATATGGTTATATCACATCACCATTATTTGCAAGTCACGACAGTGCAGGCACAGCATACCGTCATGGCAGCGTTAGCTATGCTCGACTAACAGGATGAGTCATGTGATTGACCTGACATTTTATTGAGATGAATTTTGAGCTACTGAACCAAAACGTGTTTTTCTGCTTGTTTTGAAATCTTCAAACGATAGACAAGTGGTGACTATGAGACGGCCTTTCTACTAAGCTTTTTGTCTTCTATCTTTCTTTATTGTGGGGTCTGCACAACAAGAACAAGAGCGTTTCCTCTTTCTTTTTCTTTGCCACCATGAGACTGGAAATCAATGCTTTCACGCGCAGTCCTTGTCACTACGGAAAACTGGTACTTTCCTATAGTTCATCAAGGCTGCTTGAACTTTCAAACCTGGTCAAGTCTTGGAATCGGGCTAGGAGCAGCTATTGAATCTGGTGATGGCGGTGTGATAATGCCAGTCGAAAGGGAAAGAAAAGGTAAGACTTTGGTCAGGCAATTGTTAGAGTTTCTCATTCTGCAGATCATCCAAACCTTCTTCTTGAGCCTTTTAGAGGGATTTCGTATAGTTTGGTATGGGCTATCGGTAAAGGAAGCATATGCCTCTAACTCAGTTCATTACCTATATGGTAATGGTAGGTACGTCGGTACCCCTTTTTTGGTTCAACCAAGGTAGGCTCGTGCCCAGGTTCACTAGTGAAAGGAAGGTTCTAGAGATAAAGTAAAGAAAATCCTCCCTTCTTGCTTCCTTAGGGTATGCCCCCTATCAACTTTCATTCAAAAAAGAAATTATCTGCACTGGCTTCAATTTGACGTGAAGTACACCGATACCCCGATTGTCTATAAATCATCACAATAAAGTGTGATAACCTTAAATTCTCTCTGTACTTTGTTTCAAATAAGCACCTTGAAGCTAGCTAATCCAGCCAGCAAGCCATAAAATAAAGGGGAAAATTAGTAAAGGTGCCCTGCATGAAACTAACTATTCTAAAATCTGAAATGGGGAAGGAGAAAGAAATGAAGGACTAGCTACTCTATTGATTTACATTTTAGTACCCCGTCTGCTCTCTTGTTCATATATTGATTTTTAGATTTGATTCCCCGTATGCTCTAGTATAGATAAAGGTAGGATTCTTTTCTCTATACTAGTAGGAGAGATTGAACCTGCAAGCGCTAACCCAACATAAAAAAACCTCCTCTAGGGATATGGCCCCGATGCGTGTAATAGAGAATAGGCATGCTTGGCTTACTTGAATCTGTGTTGGGGATGGGATTGCCTACCTGTCTAACTAGCTTGAATGAAAGTGTAAGGCAAGCCCACTGGCTAGTAGTAAGGCATTGGGGCTAGTAGAGAGGCCAGTCTTCCTATTCAGCATAGGACTTAGCTGGGAAGAGACTTTCTTCTTCTCCCCCTGTCGATCTGGGAGCAGCCTTGTCTTTTCCTTTGTACTATTTGTAGTTGATAAAGAATAAGCTCTGGAAGCGGATAGGCCGATGGTAGGGAAGGCTAGCACACATCATTTCTCTAAGAATAAGTGAGTTTCACGACGAGTCCAGCTCGTAGTGACCCTAAGACTGTGTTATGGCGAACTGGGAATGCCTTCCAAGTCTATAGTCTTATAAAAGTAGTAATGCCGCATTCCCTCTTCAGTTATCGTGAAATTTCTCAGGGCTCTTCTCTATGAAGAATGCCTCCTCGTTCTTCGTCCATTCCCGTTCGATGGAGAAAGAACTTCTTTCGGGTGTTCGGTCAGGCTTGCTTAGGCCGAGTAAGCAACTGAAGAAATTTCGTATACAGGTTTTCAGTATTAGAAAGGTCTGGGTGATTGCAGTATATTTTGGCCTGTAGTTAGCTCCGCTTAANCAAGCGAATAGTCTGGTGGTAGGGAAGGCTAGCACATATCATTTCTCTAAGAATAAGTGAGTTTCATGACGAGTCCAGCTCGTAGTGACCCTGAGACTGTGTTATGGCAAACTTGGAATGCCTTCCAAGTCTATAGTCCTATAAAAGTACTAATATCGCATTCCCTCTTTAGTTATCGTGAAATTTCTCAAAGCTCTTGTCTATGAAGAATTCCTCCTCGTTCTTCGTCCATTCCCATTCGATGGAGAAAGAACTTCTTCCGGGTGTTCGGTCAGGCTTGCTTAGGCCGAGTAAGCAACTGAAGAAATTTCGTATACATGTTTTCATTATAAGAAAGGTTTGGGTGATTGCAGTATCTTTGTCGCTTGTAGTTAGCTCCACTTAAGGTAGTGAAGTGAGCCATTAACTTATATTCCGCATCTAAATCATTAGCTCAGTTAAGGAATCAAGCACCCAATCCGATAAGAGCATCAAATACGAATCACATTCGAGATGGGAGAAATAGCATAGTAGTAAAGAAAGCGTATAAAACCATTCCTTCGCAAATGATGCCATAAACAACGCTCTATATAAAAACCATTCTTTCTTTCAGGCGGTAGGGGGAACCTTCCACATGAAAGCGAAAGGAAGCGACTAATCAAGAAATGCAAAGAGAAGGGGAGTGGTTAGTAATGACGGCATAGGACACAGAATGTTCCTTCTCTCTCTCTTTTGAATCCCAGATATTGACTTAGGGAAGAGGTCAGTCCCCGAAAAAGCCATCTTGATTGGTATAATTCAAATGCAAATATAGGCCTCATTGAAGCATAAAACTGAAATAATAATAAAGAGAGGCTTTTGTCCGTTGACGGTCATCTTACCTGTCTTCTATGCTACGCTCTCAAGTGGATCAATCGCGTTGTCCCAATTTATTAAACATGTGCCCTATGGAACATGTTTTATGGAGTTTAACTCTTTGTGTAATATTTCTTTTCTTACTGATTGAATTCAGGTAGAGAGAGGAATACTCGATCAAAACCCTTAGTCTGATAGGGGGATAGTATACATTAAATCCAGATAAGACACTGAGATGAAAGACGAATTAAGCAAGAAAGGAATAAAGGGGGCCACTTTTTCGAGTGATAGTTCTTTTTAGGGGTTAGTCTGACTGTCCTTATTCTAGTTGGTAGGCATGCTAGTAAGAGGGTAGTCGACGAAATTATATGAATTGAATGGGACTTCAGCTTTGACAATCGTATCCTCCCTCCAACAAATAAGGTGGAGTGGGCAAGGCAGAGAAGACAGGAACACATAAGCTCAAACTTCAACATTTCCATTACCTGCGGAAGTAAAGGAAGCATTTCCAGTGAATAAGAACTAGAATTTCCATTGGGTCGGGAGCTGAGAGAGATTGGAAAAGTTTAAATAAGAGTATGCCTAGTATCTTTCACTCTCTCTTATTAGAAGAAGGAAGGGGCACGACCCCACTCAGCTCGAAGAAGTAGCTCTTTGAATTAATCCATACTTTTCCTTTACTTCTCCTCACTACTATAAAATTGGTGAATTTCCTTTTTTACACTAGCGCAGATGATTTCCCCTAAGTCACCGATGGACCAACACCTTCGTATGTATATCACCCTAATTTCTTGATTCACGGTGTCGATTATTTGCACTTCAGATCTTGTGACTTGACTTGTAGACGGTGATACCACCACTTTTGGTGACGTGATCTTTTCTTATTCACTTGTGATGGTGGCGGAGAGGTCGGCGCCTATGTTCTGGCTCTGGGGGGTGGGTCTTCCCTTTCTCAATTATGACGTTCTCAGTTAGGTTGCGATCTAGGTCTCGATCTGGGGCGACTTCCAAATTATGGTGTCATTCTTCCCTTCCATTGATTCACGATCCTTGCAGCTTAATTAAGCCCCCATGTGTCGGGACCCGAACCATGGTGGTTCTCTTACAGCTTCTTCTACATAGGCTCCGTAACTTCTGGATTGAAAAAAGGAAGCTTTTCCAATCCCGAACAAGATCAAAAGAACTGATCGCTCTCTACAATAAAAAAAAATAGTTATCTAGTAGCCATGTTTTCTTTATGTGATAATGTTGTAGCATAGGACTCCAAGAATTTTGGAAGTTGAACATGCTCAAAAGATGCCTAAAGCTTTTAGCTTTGATCATTCGACGCCGAGTGAAATGGTTCCTTGCTAAATAAAACCAAAGTTCCACTACAACCAAGGAAAGAGATAGATCACATGTTGTCCAAATGCCAATCCTCCTAGTTTGAAAAAGAAAAAGAGTGGAGATGTGCGAAAAAGGATCACTCCTAACTAACCAGTCAAGTGAAAGGATCCCGCTTACCCACTCCCCTTTCCCCCCATTACAAGGAGCCTTGCCCTCTTGACTTGATATGTCAAGAAGACTACAACCGATAGTGGATCACATTTTCCTTAAAAAGGCCCGCCCATCTCATATATATGATAAAGGAGGCAGGCTGTTTTTAGCTAATTTTGGTTTTTTTTTTGGGGGGTCTAATATGAGATGTATAACGTGCTCGTACTCATCTATTAGGATGTTCCTCGCTTCTAGAGCTCTGCTAGGATACTAACTTGGTTAGCTAGCATTGAATTAGGTAGGACACTCGTCCTACTTCATAGGTAGAAAAAGAACTAGTAAGTCCATTATTTGTAGTACCCCTAAGAGACCTTTTTCATTTCCTTGTATTGTATTAAATAAAAGCTAAAGCACTTTCTTTTAAGAATGTATCTGGTTCCATCTTTCTTTCGTTAGTTAAGCAACCTTTTTCTAAATAGAATTGTAGTAATTCTGGTTTGACAGTATTTGGAATGGCTCTTTCATATTGAGAAGTTCTGTCTAGTGGCATTCGATCACAGAATCCATTGACAGCTACATAAATGACTAGAATTTCTTTTTCAATTGGTAGTGGTGCTTATTATGGTTGTTTCGGTAGTACTGTCAGCCCTGTACCTCTATTGGGTAATGCCTGAGTCGCAGCATCAAGGTCTGAGCCAAATTGAGCAAGGGCGGCCACTTCACGGTATTGTGCAAATTCCAGTTTTGAACTACCACAGACTTGTTTCATAGTTTTCAACTGAGCGATAGACCCGATGCGATTGACAGATAAGCCGATGTTAATCGCAGGTCTAATACCGCGATAAAAGAGCTCTGTTTCCAAACAGATTTGTCCATCAGTAATGGGGATCACATTGATTGGAATATAGGTTGATACGTCTCCAACTTGTGTTTCAATGACGGGTAAGGCGGTCAAGCTACATGTGCCTATCTGGTCCGATCGTTTAGCCACTCTTTCTAAGAGATGGTAATGTAAATATAAAACATCCCCTGGGAAAGCCTCACGACCTGGTGGTCGGCGTAACAATAATAACATTTGTCGATATGCACCCCTTGTTTACTAAGATCATCATAGATTATTAATGCGTGCATTCCATTATCGCGGAAATATTCCCCCATGTCACACCCAAAATATGGGGCCAAAAATTTTAGAATAGCAGGATCTGAAGCAAAGGCTGCTACAAGAATAGAATATTCCAAAGCATTTGCTTCTGAAATCATTTGAACAAATTGTGTCACAATTGAGCATTTCTGTCCAATCGCTACATAGGCATAATATAATGTCTCACTTTCAGTGGTGGCCCTTGAGTTCAGTTGCTTTTGGTTTAATATGGTATCGATAGCAATAGCAGTTTTTCCAGTTTGTCGGCCCCCGATTATAAGTTCTCGTTGACCACGACCTATAGGAACCAGGCTATCTGCCGCTTTTAACCTTGTTGGCATATGCTCGTGCACAGATTTACGTTCAATAATACCAGGGGCTTTCACTTCGACACGTCTTCGCTCGTGATCGCTTAGAGCCCCCCTTCCATCAATAGGTACTCCCAAGCCATCGACCACATGCCCTAGCATAGCCTTTCCCGCAAAAACATCCACAATAGATCCACTGCACTTGACAAGATCTCCTTCTTTAATAGCAGTATCACTACCAAAGACAACAATCCCTACATTCTCATTCTCAAGCATTTCCCCAGCTTAAACCTCGTTCAATCCATAAACACATGCAATTCCATCTCCAATTGAGACCACTTGACCGATCTCATCCACTTGAAAATTAGTGTAAAAGTTGCTAATTCGACTTTCTAATAGATTTGTTAGTTCCGCAGCTCGGGGAGAAAGTTCCATAATTCAATTCAAGATAGATAGAAGGGAGAATGCCGCTTTAGAAAAAAAGAAAAATCATAAGGAAATATTATGAAAAGCAAAATCTATCTTAAGAGAGAAGTCTATTAGATAATCAATAAAGAAAAGAGAGCCAAAGATGGAAGAGAGATTTCAAAGCTAGAATTCGAATTAGAATAGAAAAGAAATAGAAATGATGATAAAAAGTAAAAAGAGGAGTTGATAGCTAGCGTAAGGAAATGGCAAAGGGGTATCCTTTTCCCAGAGGAAAAAGAGAAACCTCCTAATTAAATACTAAATAAAGTACATATACTTTTTATTCAAAACAATCAATATATACAATAATCACATTATATACGATATTCCACACTTTATGGGTGTTGACACAAGTAGACCTAGGCCAAGACAAGACACTTTCCTTCACTCTACAATAGCCAGACGACTCTTCTCTTCACAAGTAGGCTTGGCGCAACCGTTAGTCATTTTTCAAAGCTGGAAAAGATGCAAGAAGACTAACGAGGCACTGGAGTAAAGTGATTCCCAGGTGGGAATGGCGAACGGAGTTGGACTACTATGCACATTCTATCAGCTTGGAATAGGTATAAGAGAAAAGATCTATCAATCAAGTCAAAGCATAAGTTCTAGCCTTTTATCTCTCACATCTTTTTATGCTATTGCAATGCAGCCTTTTTTGAAAGTATTCGATATCAAATTTTTTAGAGTTAGCAGCCTGCATCCTCTTGTTAGTGTCTTTTTTTCGTAGGATCCCCTTTCTTTTCAGAAGAGTTGGGGGGAGGGTGACAAAGGAAGAAAGCCGGGCAGGTTCTTTAAGCAAGATCTTAGTCATTTTGCCTTTGTGTGATAACTCTATCTTTCTGGAAGCTACCTCCCCTCTCTCTTTATGCACTTGCCTAGACGACTTAGGTGTCAGTGGGTAAGCAACCACTTCTTATCGATCAATAGAGCCAGCTCCACGTCCGAGCCTTAGAATAGAATAAGACATTTGAATTCTAGTGCACTAGCCTTAGCTAGACTCCTGCTTAAAGTGTTGATTTGAATTTCTTAGTTGAGCGAGTGAGAATAGGCCTAAGGGAATAATCAATCATGTGGTTCCTTTTGTCTCACCATTGGCTTTATTGGGATCATTTCCTACGTATAGGAAACAGAGAGGTTGCTAGTAGGTTTTCTTTTAAGTCCCTCCGTAGTTCAGTCCTTGAATTCTTTCTTTTTAAGTGGTGAATGTGGTAAGAGGTGTATAACCATTACCCTTTCCTTTAGTCATGAAAGGTCTATTTCCCTTACCTTTCTTTATAGGGGCAGGATTTCATTCCCCTAGTGCTTTATGTCCTTCTGAGAGGTGAAAGCGAGATTGAATGCTCTAAGTTAAGTGTAAGGGTAAGGTCGAGATAGTCTTGGCAATTCATATGCCTTGTTTGTGAGGTATTATTTTTATAATTCATATTATTATATTAGGTAATAATCGCCTTATTTTTGTCATGTAGTATTGTCGGTCTAAGGAGAGGAATGGAAGTAGTCGTATTGCTTCTTTAATTTGGATCTACTTATGTCTCTACTTCGCTTGATTCTCATGCCAATGGACTTCATGCTCTGTTTGTGGCCTTATTAGCTTGATTTCATAAGTGATCATGAAGTTGGAATTGAATAGATAGTGAGAAAAAGTGCCTTTCGTAATTTATTAGTAAGCTCGGATTTAAGATTGAGAAAGAAATCTTCCAAGCGTAGCTTTAGCTGAATATATTATAGGGTAGGATCTTTGGATAGATTAACTTAAGGCGATGAAGGCCAACATATTTCAAATCTTGGCTCCCCTCAAGGAAAAAGCGGGATACTTAGCTGAAAGGCTGAATAAGGCCGAGCGCCTTCAATGATTGCTCAAGTCGCCTAAAGCCTTGTGGATTGGTTGTGGGGGATTTAGGCGTGTCACGCCAACCATCTTCCAATTCCTGGATAATCATTCCTGGATAATGCTTTCCACAGGGGCTAACCCTGTCTTCGTGCATACTTCCTTGATTGTCTGGGAGTTGAATCATAAGCATCGAATGAAAGGTTCTTTCCAAGACCATCTGCTATTGAATCAGCTGTTGTTGTCGGGTGAGATTCTATCTTTTCCTTGTCATCCATGAGATTTGACTCTGTGGAATCTCATTCCTTGGATGCATCATAACTTATACAAAGGATAGTCTCCGTAAGAAGGACAAAAGCGCACTGAAAGAACATACTGATTCTTGCAAGTCATAACAACCAGAACGGGATAGCCTTCGTTTGCCCCATTGGCGAAGTCATAGGTTGTGGTTAATTTGTGTCGCTACTATAAAGTGATTTCCATAGTTGAATAGAGTAAAGAGAGAAGAGCAGTCTGATTTCCTTTACTTTATTATGAAACTTAAACAAAGAATCGTTTGACTTTGAATGTCGAAACCTTGAAAGCACTGAAGGGCTTATTTCTATCCATATAATCTTTTCCTTCTGCTAGAACTTTCAGCTATCTTTCTTAACCTACTTCTATCAAAGCATCTTGTAAACTCCGACCATCGTCTTAATGAAGTAGCCAATGGGTATGGGATACGAACGATTAAGAGTTCTTGCTTAAAAAGAAGGTACGTACTAACTGAGAATGGAATCTATCCTGACTTTCAAGTGGCACTTTATTGAGGGATGAACCCCGAATCCATACTTTCCTGTACTATGCCTACTCCCCTTTCCTCTTTCAAGTAGGTTGAACTCTATCTAAGGCAAAAGGCCAAATGTGTGCCACGAGTGCTCTGTCTTCGAAAAGGCAGAATGGTGTTATAGAATCTGCTATTTTAGGAATAGAATAAGCTTTGTGTCCTAATCAGATGCCGTGGGGTGATAAGGGATGCATTATCTAAACTAGGCAGGAGAACTTGGCTAACTTTCCTACTCTGATAGCATCTCTGAATGGCAGGTACCCAAAACCACCGTAACGAAGGAATGAATCTATTAAGTGGGAAAGAGCCCTCGTAAGGCCTCTCTCATCCCTTGCTTATGCTGAATAGAGATTTTATTGGTCTTCTTTGACCCGCGGGCGCGAATCGGTAGCTATTAAACTAGCTCTGGCTTGATGACTGCTTTAATTTTAGCTTTTTCGTGGGGCATAGAAGGAGTTCATCCTGGTTGAGGTAAATGGATTCAGGAATTCATACCAGGTTCAAGGGAAAAGTCAAGGAACTTTCAGCAGGCATGGTATGAGAGGAAAGAGAGCAGCCTTAGGCCTCTTCAGCTAATAGATGCGTCAATGACCGTTGCTAGCTACTGCTAGTCACAATAAGACCTTCCCTTGTCAGCTAGGATTGAAATGCCCTCGATCGACTCAGGGCTAAAAGCCCTAATGAATAAAAAGAATTGTCCTAAGATTGCCTACTTAATCCGGTACTTTCTTCTTCCCCAAAAACAGGAAGGGTTTATCCGGATTTCTTACTATCTTTGGTACTGCCTTTGTTTTGAGAAGAATGAATCTCAAGTTTCATCTTCAGGTTTGGCAGGGGGCGAAGGAATGGATAGCGCTCTTAGTTAGCTTAGGAACGGAGGTACGAGACAAAAAGGGGAGTTTCCCTCGACTAAGCAGTTTCCACTAGACCTTTGGCTAATAGTTTAGTTGTTCCCAAATGAATTCAATCTGGGCAGCTAGAAAAGGAGAGGGGTGGTGTGTACAAGGCCCTGGAAGGAATTCAATGCCCTATGGTTGAGCAGCGATTACTAGCGATTCAGGCTTCATGCAGGCAAGTTATAGCCTGAAATCCGAACTATGGACGGGTTTTTTGGAGTTATCTCACCCTAGCAGCGGAATTGAATCAGAAAGTAAGGCAGAATAGGCTCTTACTGATCTAGAAACAACTTCCCTTGAATTTACTGCTATTGATATTAGCTCAGGGACTTCGATGCCTTAAGCGGAAGAGGGGATTTCTTTCTCTTTCTGGATGCTATGCTCCTTTCTTATTCTTTTTTTTCTCTCTCTGAAGTGAGTGAAGTCAAGCTAGCCTCAAAAAATCGGACATAAGCAATAGACCTAAATCCCCGTCCTTTTAGAAAAAGGATAGCGATTCTCTTCCAGTGCTTTAATGTTGAGTTCAAGGATTAACCTATAAGAAATAATGTAGGAATAATCGGAACCTAGCTCTATCGGAACTTACCTTAGCGACTTTCACTTCCTATCAACTTCGGACAGAAAGAGAGTGAGATGGAGTCCAGAAGAGATAAGGCATTAGGCAATCTTTCTAAGAAATTCCAGTCATCGATTGACTCCTATTCCCACTTCTTATGAGTGAAAGTCTGGTCTTGAAGAGCCAAGGTTCACTCATGACTTAGTGTTCAAGACCGGCTCTCCTCTTTCAACAATGTTCTAAGAGTGGGATTTTCCCTTTTTTGAATTTCCCACCAATTCCTTAGATCCCTATTATTAGAGCTAAAGGAAGTCCTCTAACTAATCTAATCCATCGAAGGAGAAGGCAGAGTTCTCTTTGCTCTGCTATCAATAATAAGGAATACTAGGCTATCGTTAAGGTAGCTCACCCGACTCAACAATAGAAATCCCTGCAATTCTGCCACTCGCAGCTAATTTAATTCACTCTTTTGGAAGCTCTTGTGAAATGGTCTCTGTCCTTCGCTTTCCCTTCCATTCTTATGGTAATTAGGCCTGATAGCATCTTTGCTAGTCTTGCCAGACTAGGAGTTCTACTAGGCTTGACCGTGGGAAATTGCTTGATTTATGAAAGAAAGAATGACATAGGTAGATAGAAGTAGTAGGAGTTACCGTCGAAGGGCAAAGAATTCATTTAGAAAAGATCTGATACCAAGTAAGAGTGCACTACCTGGTCGGTGTGAATGATAAAGTCTTAAGTCAGTCTTTCTAGAACGCCACATCCTAGAATAGCAACATCCTTCTTATTACAGCACAAACCACAAAAAAGGAATTTCCTATAGAGAGGAAGTAGGCTTTAGACAAAAAGTGCCTCTTGTGCCCCTATTAGGGAAAGCAGCTGAGATAGAGAGAGCATCTCTCCCTTAATGTCCTTTATAGATTTCCAGTCGGGAATAGAGCTGTGGCTTAGATCCCCTGATCGAGTAATGGGCTTTGTTTTTCTCTCGTTCTCATTGATAGCCCTGATTCAGTTCAAGCGACTGCGAAAGAATTTGTCGAAGTGGTGGAGCGAGCTTTCCTATTAAAAGCTGCTAGGTGAATTCCTAAAGTAGATTAGTTCGATCAGCAAGACCCATCTCTGCGGCATTGGAATCAATATTTTGCTTGGCATAGTTGCAGTATGACTTTCCTTGTCTATTTAACTAACTGAAGCTAGCCGAGATCGAGAGCTTTCTTATCATGCAACTCCTGGATTGAAAAGAAGCTGGTGGGCGAAGGCTGAAACTGCAAGACCGAGACGAGCTAGCTGGACTCTTACGTAATTGAGTTTAGAAAGAGTAATCGTCTTATGTACGGATTGAAGTGCATGATAGAGATAGATGCTTCCGAAAGTTTACTTTTTTCAGGAAAGCTGAATTCTTTTAGTCTTCAAGGGGGATCGAAGCTTAATTAACTGACGTATTGTAATATCAACCAACCGAGAATAAAATCAAAAGAATATTGATTGAAAAAGCTAAAGTACTATTGATGGACTTCATGCAGCTGGCTTTCACTCGAATCATTTTCAGTTATAAGGTTTTCTACTCATTTATCCTTTGACTCTGAACTCAATGCATCACAGACTAACGAGTCTAAGACAAGTTAGAAGAGCTAATAGAACTTGTCTTACTTCTTACTGAATGTCGTACTTAACTGAGAGTTCTCCCGGTCCCGAGACAACCCGAGATGTTAGCGATTAGTCAGTCCGGGTCCAGCTAGTCTTGCACTTCACTTTAACACTGGTCCTTCAAACAAAGGCTTAGTAAGCACAGATTCCCTATAAATAAAGATTTCTTCTCTTACCCAGAATTTGAATGCTTAGCTAAGACTGAACTTTTCACCTTCTCGTTCATTACATTAGGTTAGGAGATCTAACCAAGCATGCGAAATGCGTCATTGACTCAAGATAGTCAATAAAAGAAAAACCCAAACCTTAGAGTTTGCTACTGGTACAGTACATATTCCTTATGACTTCTAGGCCTTTTCTAGGCTTTCCGCCTCTAAGCAAACTGAACCCACAGAACTACCTTTGTTTTGTCTCGGGATCGACTCAATCAATGAGAACCGCAGCGAAATGCTTCTGGCATGCCAAAACAAGGTAAGCGATCGATTCTCTTTCCCAAAGTTAAATGCTACTGTACTGAGACAATGCTTCATGCCCTTCTTGAATTGCAATCATTGAGTTCAGATTCGGAGCTGACTGAATGGATTCATCTTAATGAATAGAAGAATTCCCTCTTAGGGTTGGTTAAGGGTGAACTTCTGCCAATTTCATGACTTGACTGACTTCAGACTGGAATGAACCATCCAATAAAGCTTTCGCCCTAATTAAGGTCTAACCTGCTTTCTCCCGGGATTCTCTTATATAACCAACCAAGCCAAGGGAAGGGGTAGCCCAGCTAATCGATTCAACCTTTATAGAAAGGCCCAATTAGACCATGGATCAGATAGGCAACTGAGTTTCAGTTTAAAAAAAGGAATATATCTCACTAGAACAAGGTTCAGTTTAAATTGCGTGGAAGAGAGCGGTTTAGTGTCTTTGGGGAGTCCATTTCATCAAGAGTATAAAGATTGATTAGGCCCAATGACCCTTTTAGCAAAGCAGGAATATAGTTAACAAAGAGGTATCTAAGTAGCTCCTTTCTTCAGGCTTGGCGAGGAGGAGGGGCGTACGAACCACTCCATTCGAAGTGTCACAAAAGGCTGTTGCACCCCGGCAACAAAGAGAACCACTGGAACTAAAGTCACGATTGTAGGCCTTCGGAGTCGGTGATCTATTCGGCCTAAGATCCTCTCTCTTACTTGACGAAGCGTGCAAGCAATTTATCCTTTTCTATTAGGGGTAGGACTTACTGAACATCCACCCTGTTTGGTATTGGTGTGTGGGAATGGGAATGGCTTCAAACAATTCCCTTTAGCTCTACGGATAACTAACAAGGCAGGATCCAAGCGGTAGATGTCCCAGTGATGTCAACTCAAGGAAGATTCGAGGGGGCCTTCCGCTGCACCATAACACTAACTTGACTTTCTGTTGCTTGCCACAATCCTTTGTATGATAAAGTAACACCAACCAATACTAGCAGGGACTAATTGAACTACTTGCTTACTTTTAGGACTTTGTTTTCCTCCACTACTCTTTCTTAGATTAGACCCCGTCTATCTTTATAGAGTTTCGTTTAGTGCTTATTACGTGGTTGGGGTGGAACCTTGCAACATAAGAGTTGACTCTTCCTTTCCTATGCTTTTAGTAGAATAAGACTCAGACTAATGAATATATTAGCACTGCAAGGATAGGAATATTCATCGTAAAACTTAGGAATACTAAGAAGACTTCTCCTTTATAATATACTTTTTTAGTATTATAGACTTTACAGCAAAGTCGCCTTGCAAATAATAAAGTTAGTAATGTTTTTGACTATGATTTATACATCGCTGGTACATAGGACTCTTGTTTGTTCTACCAAGGTGGAACAGGGCAGGCATTCTCCTTATACGGGGACCCCTATTTTATTAGTCAAGCTTGGTAGCCCCTACTAGACATTTTTCAAAAATGCAAGCAGGGATGGCTGTGAAGCTTGTATTGGGAAGGAGGTACAGTAGGGAAGAAGAGAGCAGCCATACCTTTCAAGATAGCATAGATAGCAATAGGAGACAAAACGAATGTTTCACGCAATAGCGTGAAAGAAGTCCTACTAAACTAAAACAACTAATGAAGCATCGGGTCTTGGAGAAGAATAATATCACAGAGCACAGCAAAACGCTAAACCAAGTGCGCGTGATTTCTCGCCTTTCAGGAGTTTGACTTGCGCTCTAAAGTCATAATTATTTATGTAATACTTAGCACTTTAATGATATTCGAATAGAACTCAACGTCCTGTGCTAGGTTTCAAGGTCAGATAAGGCTTTAAAGATAGGGGTTGGCAGAAGAAGTAAAGGAAACAATTCTCGATCTCCTATAGAATTTGTCTTAGTAGTGATTCCATCAAGATATCGAGTAGTTCACATAGATTGATCATTGTCCTGCCTGTGCCTGCAGACGAGAAATAATGAGTAGAAAGATAGGTTTTCCATCGATTAGTCAAGCAAAGCTAACCGAAGTGAAGGTATTCATTCAAGCAGTAATGGCATACCGATAAAAAAGGATCTCTTTCTGACTTCGACGAAGCAGATATAGAAAATAAGGTTGTTTCCGGGCGAAAGCTTATTAGCTTATTATGAACCTTTCTATTCCTCTTCTTCGATAGCTTTGTAGAGGAGAAAGACTAGTCTTCTTATCCCCTTACCTGTCTTTGACTTCAGTCGGGCATTTCTCTACTTCTTTGATCATTGTTCCTCACGAGCCAGTTAAGATAGAATATCTTATACAAATAAGAGTCAGTGTTCAAGGCAGAATAAGCAGTCAAGGCGGGACGGAGTAAACCGATCTCAGTCAACGGGACTAACAACTATCCAATAGAATGATAAATTGTCATTTTGGTAAGCTGGTATAGAATTATCAACTCTTGAAAGGAGGTTGAATGAGACTCTTCTTTATTCTACTATCGGATTCGGTGTTGTAGAGGAACTACTTCCTAGATTGGGATATGGTATCGACCATTTATTTACATTTATATATTATATACACGTTACAGATATTTTCATTCAATGACTACCCTCCTAGAATTTCTTTTCCACTTTTCTCTACCTAAAAAGCCAATGGGCTTGTCTAGATGAATGCTGTGTTGGAAGCCGTGATCACATAGTCACATCCGCCCACAGTGCTGTTACGATGGCAAGTCATCGGGAGTGAAGTAAACTCGGCTCCTGATGTAGCATTCATTCGGACCATTCTACGTTTGATTCTTTCTATCAGGGATACTGATGGCTCGGTGGGAGGGAAAAGCTACCAAGGTGCTTTCCCATGACGGGTTACCTGGTTCGAGGCTTTGTCTTACTAGATCATCTATTGGTAGCAATGATCGAGAGATCAGGCGTAGAATGCATCAGGATGGGAATGAACGTTTATTATTATTTTGAATATGACAACATGTCTTTCCTGTCTTTGTCAATAGAATGTATTGAATTCTCAATACTGTCTTTCTAGCTGAAATGTTCACGTAGGTCAAATAGCTTCTATAGCTCAATCCAATAGTAATCAAATGAGATATAGTACAATGGTTCAACCAACACATCTAAGGGGAGCGGGGCAAGCAAGAAAGCAGGCAAAGTCATTGAGCATATTCCATTACGAAAGTTCCACACATGGAATGTCGTCGGCATTCTTCTCCTACTTGCGGAAATTGCTTTAGCGCGAGCAGCAAGGATAGTCAAGGGCACTAGAAATCAATAGAGTAGTTTGGGACGTGGACATTGGCATAGGCACATGGCGAGGTAAGACCGATATCACCATAGCACCTATGGATGATTCCAAGATCGTGTAGGGCATGGAATTGTTATGCAAAGTAAATGCCATTATCTCTCCCTGCTTCAAAACCATATGTTTGTTGGGAGAAGGAATATCATGTAGTGTATCCACTACAACCATGCCGCTACCTTGCCACACTCGCAATTGTCCGCGATGTAACTTGTCAAAGGACTAAAGAAGGGTGAGCCATCATAGATGGCTTCCACGCATGACATTGAAGATGCTTCCGAAGATAAGGGCACGGAAGATATGACCGAGTGCGTCAAAAAACTCTTGGAGGATAACAAAGGCATCATGTGGAACGAGTTCCCCATCTCTCTACCACCGAGGCGGGAGATAGACCATCAAATTGAGTTGGAACCTGGTACGAAACCACCCGCCTTTGTAGCATATCGAATGGCACCCCCAGAATTAGAAGAGTTAAGGAAGCAACTCAAAGAGTTACTTAAGTCTGGGAAGATTCGACCATCCAAAGCACCTTTTGGCTTCCAAAAGAAGCATGATGGATCATTGCAACTGTGCATCAACTATCGCGCACTAAACAAGATAACTGTGAAGAACAAATAACATATTCTCTTGATCTCCGACTTGTTCAATAGATTGGTGAAGGCCAAGTTCTTCACGAAGGTAAATTTGTGCAAAGGATACTACCAAGTGCGTATAGCCGAAGGAGATGAGCCTAAGACCACGTGTGTAACGAGGTATGGAGCGTTCGATTGTCTCGTGACGCCGTTCGGGTTAACTAACGCACCAGCCACGTTTTGCACTCTTATGAATAAGATTTTCCAGCCATACCTTGATGAGTTCGTGGTGGTATACTTGGATGACATAGTCATTTATAGTAACATCCTAGAGGAGCACGTGGAGCATCTATGTAAAGTCTTCCATGCAAGTCTTCTCAAACCTTATGATGAAGACAAGGAGGGTTGTCATCGCGTGCACCTATGGCCGTAACTGCATCATATGACAAGGAAATTGAAGCCATCATTGACAAGAGGGTCGTCCGTTCAAGTTGCAAGAAACCAAACACGGAGTACTTGGTCGTATGGAAGGGGTTGCCGGCGAGTGAAGATACTTGGGAGAAAGAAAGTGACTTGTTGTGGCAATTCTGAAACCAAGTCCAAGCATATTTGCGGAGTACTTGCACCGAGGACGTCGCAATAATAGGTGGGGGAGAGTGTCACAACCCGCTCAAAAGACCCCCATGTTTTGACCAAGACAATCAAAGATAGCCGACGAGAGCGCGACTTATGTCTGTGGCCCTATGCCCGACCATGCCGAGGTAAGCACGGGTGTCATGGAACATGTTCACAACAATATTGGCATGATGGAAGGCCTAGTAGTATCGTGGGAGCACACGGGTGCATGTGGAAGAGTGGCCAAGACAATGCCAAGAACACTAGAGGCCATGGAAGCACAAAGGAGTGGTGGCATCTTAGAGGACTGACGA
>AWOL01S0020785.1:0-10692 GCA_000715115.1 Nicotiana otophora
TTTGTTAACGGTAGGGGTGGATCTGAAAGAAAAGTATAACGGGGGACAAACTTAAACTATATACCATATTAGAGGGGCAATTTTGGATTTGTTTCCTATAATTTAAGGTACTTATACAAGAGCCAAAGAATGAACCTAAGTATCACAACTAAAGCACTTACTATTCTCAAGGCATAATAAAGTTAAGAGATATTGCCTGCATTTCAAATCATAGTCCAAGGTTTCCGACTCTATAAAGAAATTAAAACTAACTACACCAGATTCAAACAAAACCCTTGGAAAAGAACCGAGGAATAAAGAACCCAAGGGGGACTTGTTACACTACCTAACAGAAAAAAAAATTTATTTTTTCTTTCGACTTTAATCCCTCAAGAAACTTGTCGATGATATCCATCGTCGGGAAAAATCGAAAATTTTAAAAAACAATTTTCTAAACTTTTTTTATCTCTAACTCCTACAACTAACAAAACAAAAACTAATAAACATACATACATACATACAAAAATCCCCCACCCCACACATTAAGTTGTGGCATGTCCCCATGACATACAATTAAAAATTACAAGGTAAAGGAAACTTCCCTGAATATCTAGTCGGGGTCTGAGTCGAAGTCGGTCTCCATTTCCCGTGCCTGAACTAATGCACACATCCATGCAGGCAGCTTCTTCTCGGCCTTCTTTGGGTATACCCCACACTTATCTTTCTTGCTCACCGCAGCCTTCTCTTTCGTGCTCTTCAATTTCCACTCAACACTTGCAGCTGGTTTTCCTTTTTGCACCCCTTTTTCTACATTTATCTTGAAAGTCACAGTCTCCTCACCCACTCTAAGCATTAGTTTTCTCTCATGTATTTCTAATATTGCTCTGCCCATCACTAAGAATGGTCTTCCTAGGATGAGGGGGACCTCCTTATTTTCCTCCATATTTACCACTATACACTCCACAGGAAATACAAACTTATCCATCTGAATTAACACGTCTTCCATTATCCTGTCGGGTATTAAAGTCATTTGGTTTGCCAGCTGCAACGATATTAGTGACAGCCTTATCTATCCAATCTCCTTCTCCGGTTTCCTGTGAATAGACAGAGGCATTAAATTAATTGAGGCACCAATTCTATCTCTCATCTTTAACCTAGAGAAGAGCCCATATTCCCCCCAAAACCCTAATCAGTCACTCAAAGACCAGCCGCCGCCCTTCCTTTACTTTTCCACTTACTTTTCTCTCATCTACATCAACTATCAATCTCCCAAAACCTTGCAAACATTCGTGCAAGGTCACTTGTAACCACTCCAAATCATCCCTTTTGTCCCTGCTATACCACGAATCCTGCTGATAATTTCCTTTTTCAAGCACAAATTCAAGACCCCTAATCCGAAACCCTAATCTCGAAAGGGAAATCATCTGATATTCTCTCATGAATCAAAGACCGAGCCTAAAACTACTCTTTGCCTTCTGAAATCCGCAAATCCGACAGATCTATCTCATCACTCAAAATTTAAAATACCCAAACCTGAAACCCTAGACTCAAAAATACAACATCAGATCTATGAATTTCCTTCACGTTCTGTCAAATTGGAGCATGCATGGAGTCATTATCAGAGTTCATCATGAGGATTCGATGTTCAGAGGTCTAACTCAGTGACGTCTGGACATTAGGGTTTAATCGTTGGTCAAAAACTTCAACGGTCGATGCTCAGGTAAACTTGACCCTGTTTTCTCCTCTGTCTTTCAGATGTTTCACTCGATTTTGCTATCATCATCAATCTTTCGTCACTTTCCACTCAGATGGTAGGCTATAACTACATATTTTAGTCACTTATTGCACTCTAGCTCACTGCACTTTATTCATCTTTGAGCTTTAAATGATAGTGTTTGGAATTTATTATGCGTTTTATGCCTTGTAGGAGTGATTCCGAGCTATATAGATGTTGTGGAATGAATTAGAGCTATTTGGAGCTTTGAATTCTGAGTAAAAGCCTAATGAATTAAGCTGTAACCGTGTTCGGGAGTCGAGGACCAAGACTGGATGTCCAAACGCAAGAAACATCCATACTATGAGAAATCCCCATTGCCGCGGCACATGGGTGGGTGCGTGGAGCGCCGTGGCTGTAAAAATTCCTGCTCTCTGTTAGAAGTAGCTCTCTAGATTTCCCCATTAATGCCCTGTATGGCACGTCTCCCCATGCGGCACTTGTGCAATTTTTACAGAGTGAAAATCTAATTTCAGCTAGGAGAAGGTGCTTTCGTCTGGGCCCGACTCTACTTGGTCTAAATACATGGAATAATATTATTTTCTAGACTTTCTACACATATTCGACCTAAGGAGGCTAAGGAGGAGTTATAAGAACACGACCACAATGATTTCATCATTTCTTCCTCACTCAAGACCTGAGTTTGGATCTAATTTGTGTTTTCCTATACTTTAACTTTATTTCTGATCAATTGCTCCATATCTATGGAGTACTTCTCTTTAAGGTTTGATGGATTTGGTGTATTGATGATTGTTTGTGGATTATAACTCTAGTTTTATGTATTGAAGCATTTTTGGATGATTTAATTGTTTCATCTATATTCACTTGTTCATGTAATCGAGAGAGGAATAACGTGTGATATCATTGCATTATATTGTTGGTTGAGTTCATAGATTCTTCTTAGTAATCGAAAGAGGCTAGTTGAATCATTGATTAAACCCTGTTAGGAGGATAATCGAGAGAGGTTCTCCTAAAGACCAATCCATTACGCATTCTTGCATATCTTCATATGCTTAATTGGTTCATCTTACGAGGTTAAGACTTAATCGAGAGAGGAGTTTTGCCTAACGTTTGAACTAATAATTGAGTGAATTCGAGAAACTCACTTAAACATTAGAAGTGAATTATCTAGAGTTAGATCCCAAACAATTATCTTGTACCTATCCTACCAACCCCTATTTTCTCCCATTGATAACTTCCTTTCTTACCTTTGTTGCAATTGTCATTAGTCAATAGCTTTAGATTCTTAGTTAATTGTAGCTAGAAATCATAGAAATCTCAATTGTTGATCATCTTGGATAGCAATCAAGCTGGAAACTACAAGAATATTGTTTAATCCAGTCGCTGTGGATACGATATTATACTATACTATATTTGACTAGCGAGCATAATTTAAGTATGTGTTTTGGGCTCGTCAAATTTTGGCGTCGTTGCTGGGGATTGACAATCAATAGTGTTTGAAATTGTTTGCAGTGCTAATTCAGGAAATTTTCTTTTTATTTTATTTTATTTTTCGCTTTTTACGTTTGGTGTTCTTTGACTGTGCGCAGGTTGCAGGTTCATAGTGGTGCATGACTAGAACTTCTGCGAAGGAAGTGCTACCATATGAACCAGATATAGAAAAACAACTACGACAGCTGAGGACGGAAAGAAATCTCATCGAGACCTCAGAAAAGGTTAGGAAATCCTCAACCAAAAAACATATGGCTGGAGACGGTGAGGATAATGTAGATTTGGCTGTGAGAGAAGCAGCCCAACAATGAGAAAAGGCTGCATGGGATGCTGAGGAAGCAGCTATTAGAGATGCACAGAATATCTACGAAGAAAAGAGGGGTCCCAGACTTAATCAACATCAACCCTTGCTTGGGAAACCACTTGAAGATTATGCTAGACCGGTCTACAATCAAGGATTATCCACTGTTAGACCACCTCCAATTGCAGCAAACAATTTCGAGTTAAAGCAAGGGTTGCTTCAAACCATTCAGAATTGTTGTGTCTTCAGAGGGAAGCCAAACAAAAATCCAAACGCTCATCTAACGGACTTCAAGGAGATTATGAACACCTTTCAATACAATGGGGTGTCACAAGATGCAGTGTACTTAAGAGCATTCCCCTTTTCACATAAAGATGGTGCTAAGGAGTGGATTCGAAGTTTGCCTAGTGGATAGATTAGAACTTGGAAGGAAATGACCAGAAATTCCTTGATAAATATTTATCGTCGGCTAAGACGGCAAAGATTAGAAGAGAAATCCATAACTTCTGCCAAAAAGAGACTGAAATTGTTTTTGAAGCATGGGAGAGGTTTAAGGAGATAAATAAAAAGTGCCAACATAGTGCAACTGAACTCTAAAAACAACTCCATAATTTTTAGGAAGGATTCACACCGGCCTCGCGTAGAACATTGAGCAATGCAGTTGGAGGCCCTTTTATGAAGAAGACTCCAAAGGAGATAGTTATAATTCTTAATGAGTTATCTGAAGATGCAAATCAGTGGCCCTCTAAGTGCTGAAAGAAGAAGATCAAGTAGTGTTCACCAAGTTGATGTTAATACATCTGTGCAAGTACAGCTTGATTCTATGGCTAAATAAATACAAAAGCTGACCTTAGCCTCGATACAAAATGAGTCTCGCGTAGCTTGTGATATATGTGGAAGAGGACACCCTACTCATGAGTGTCAAGCATCAACTAAGGAAGTGAATGTTGTGGGAAATTATAATGCAATAGGTCAGAGGCACATCGGTATTTCATGTAGTTCACCTAGAGGTACTACGAATGCTTGGCAACAAAATAACTCTAGACCCCAGGAACAAGAAGCTTCAGCATACCAAAATCAAAAGAGGCAGCAATTTCAGCCCCAACAATCCATTCAGCCTGGCCTAGAGGATCTAATAAAGGCCTTCATTATCAAGACAGATGAGAGGTTAGACGTCCATGGAGCAGCTATCAAAGAATTAGGCACTGGAGTTTGAAATCTGGAGAGACAAGTGGGATAGATTGCAACAATATTATTTGAGAGGGCTCTAGGAACTCTCCCCGCTGATACTGAGAGAAATCCAAAAGCAACAGTGAATGCAGTAACTCTAAGAAGTGGGCAAGTGTTTAAAGATCCCACCCCGATCCAAAATAATGTGAAACTTAAAAAAGGAAGTGGGGAGTAGCTGAATAATGATGTTGATAAAAAGAAGAAAGGCCCGATAAAAGCGGAAAAAAAAGAATAAAAAAGAAAAATCGAGAAGGGAGGAACATAAGGAGAGTGAGCATATGCATGTGCTACCTTTCCCTCAAAAGATATATAGAGAAAAGCTGGACAAGCAGTTTTGGAAATTTCAAGATGTGCTGAAACAGGTTCATGTAAACTTACCATTCACAGAAGTACTCTCACAAATGCCTGCTTATGCAAAATTCTTGAAGGAGATCCTTACAAAAAAGAAGGGGAAGATAGATGAGACCTCAGTGGTCAATCTCACAGAGCATTGCAGCGCGATATTGCAAAACAAACTCCAACAAAAATGTTGAAATCTAGAGAGTTTTACTTTACCTTGCTCATTAGGAACTGTCAGTTTTGATAAATTTTTATGTGATTTTGGTGCCTCAATTAACGTAATGCCTCTATCTATTTACAGGAAACTGGAGAAGAATATTGGAGAGATAAGGCCGGAGCCAATATCTTTACAGCTAGTAGACCAAACGACTATAACACCCGAGGGGATAGTGGAGGATGTCTTAGTTTGGGTGGATAAGTTCGTATTTTCTGTGGATTTTATAGTGATGAATATGGAGGAAAATATAGAGGTACCTCTCATCCTAAGACGACCATTCTTAGCGACGAGTAGAGCAATATTAGATATACACTAGAGAAAAATCATGCTTAGAATAGGTGAGGAGACTGTGACTTTTGACATAAATGTAGCAAGGGGGGAACAAAAGGACAAAGCAGTTGCTAGTGTTGAGTGGAAAGTGAAGGTCTCAAAAGAGAAGGTTGCACTGAGTAAGAAAGATAAGTATAGGGTGTACCCCAAGAAGGCTGAGAAACAACTGTCTGCATGGATGTGCGCATTCGTTCGGGCATGAGGAATAGAGCCCGACTTCGACTCAGACCTCGACTAGATGTTCAGGGAAATTTTCTTTACCTTATGCTTTTTAATTTTGTGTCATGGGGACATGCCACAATTTAAAGTGTGGGGTGGGGGATAATTGTATGTTGTATGTATATGTGTTAGTTTTGTTAGTTTTTGTAGTTAGAGATAGAAAATAATTGAAAAACCCATAAAAATTTATTAGTTCAAATGTTAGGAAAAACTTCTCTCTCGATTAATTCTTAACCTCGCAATATGAACCAATTTAAGCACGTGAAGATATGCAAGAATGCATAGTGGATTGGTCTTAGGAGAACCTCTCTCGATTATCCTCCTAACTGGGTTTAATCAATGGTTCAACTAGCCTCTTTCG
Organism: Nicotiana otophora; assembly: GCA_000715115.1. NCBI lineage: Eukaryota > Viridiplantae > Streptophyta > Magnoliopsida > Solanales > Solanaceae > Nicotiana > Nicotiana otophora. The sequence continues at coordinate 6,203 of AWOL01S0020785.1, forward strand.
ATTACAAAGAAGAATCTATGAACTCAACCAAATATATAATGCAACGATATCACACGCTATACCTCTCTCGATTACATGAACAAGTGAATATAGATGCAACAATTAAATCATCCAAAAATTCTTCAATACATAAACTAAAGTTATAATCCACAAACAATCGTCAATACACTAAATCCATCAAACCCTAAATAGAACTACTCCATAGATATGGAGCAATTCATCACAAATAAAATTAAAAGTATAGGAAAATATAAATTCGATCCAAACTCGGGTCCACAGTGAGGAAGGAATGATGAAATCCTTGTGCTCGTGTTCTTCCAACTCCTCTTTAGACTTCTTCGGTCGAATATGTGTTAAAAGCCTAGAAAATAAAATTTTCCAATGTATTTATACCAAGTAGGGTCAAGGCCAGACGAAACCACCTTCTGCCAGCCGAAATTGGATTTTCACTCTGTAAAAATTGTACAGGATGGGATTTCTACAGCCGCGGCAATGGGGATTTCTCAGAGTACAGATTTTTCTTGCGTTTTGACATCCAGACTTGGTCCTCGACCCCCGAACACGATCCCGGCTTAATCCCTTGGGCTTTTACTCAGACTTCAAAGCTCCAAATAGCTTGAATTCATTTCACAACATCTACATAGCTCTAAATCACATAATAAGTGCAAAACAATATCAATTAAAGCTCAAACATGAATAAAGTATGGTGAATTAGAGTGCAATAAGCGACAGAAATACGTAATTATAGCCTACCATCAACACCCCACACTTAAACCATTGCTTGTCCTCGAGCAATCAAACTACACTTCACATAGACACGACCTTTTTAAACAACTCTCATAACTCATCACATCGAGAATAATTAAAATAGATTAAGCATGATATCGTAACCTCCTAGCCTCACAATTTGACTCAAAAGCACCATGCAATGTTTTATAACTCGATCACTTACTCTAACACAGACGTCAACGACATTACCTTTCCTTCATGAATCAAGTGCCCTCACACAACTATAAAGTGTAGTTCCACACACAATGAAATTTAAAAACAATTAGGAACTCAAGATAGAAAGAATTCACTCATTCTCAGAAACAACATTCATATGCCACAAAAGACGTACCATAGGCTTGTCCGTAGTGTACTACTCTACTAGTTGAGCTCATTCAGTCAAGGATCAAGTAGGACATTAATAGGTTATAATGTAGGCTGCGAGATGGGTAGGATACATTTGGCTATAAGAGTGACTACACCTCCCTAAGCACTTTAATACATACATTTCATTGTTCAAAACCACACACTTATGTCAAACCTTAACTCTACCTTCACATCAATATACATTAACTCCCTACTTCTTTAAGCATAATTACATCAAGTTACCACTATCAAGGAACATTTTTCACAATCATACACTTATTCTTTTCTTTCTTTTCAATTCAAGAGGCTCTTACATTTTCAAAATACTGCACCTTTCTCCTTATTTCATTAGTTCCACTCAAAAGCTAAACCAACCATACCACACTTCAACTTTTATAAAGTTCATAACAAATTCAAGTGCTCACAAGAGGTAAATGATTTAAATAGATGGTCAATTCAAACAAATGGGTAAGGCTTGTAATGTGGTTGCAAAAGAAACATGAGTACAGGGTTAACTAAGATACATAACAATTAGGTGGGCAAAAGCTTATAACTGGCTCAACAAAGAAATGCCTATATCACTTCCAAGACTGAATAAAACTACTATTTTGCTTTGAAAATACACGGGGCAAGTTTTACACATCAAATGCAATGCACAGAATACACAAAACCTCACACCCACATGGCACATAACTCACTCAGGATTGGACCATCAAGATACTCTAGTCAAAGCAGTTAAGCAAAGTTAAGATCATACAATTTAAGGTACTTATAGAAGAGTCAAAAATTGAGTCTAAGCGTCACCACTAAAGCACTTACTACTCTCAAGGTATAATAAAGTCAAGAGATATTTCTTTTAATTCAAATTACAGCACAAGACTTCCTACTACTCTACAAAACAAAAATTAACTACACCCGGTTAAAACAAAACCCTTGGAAAAGAACCGCGACACAAAGAAAAATTAAGGGGAAATTATTACACTACCTAACAAAAGAAAATCTTTTTGTTTTTTCCTTTCGACTTTAATCCGTCAAAAAACCTGTTGAATTATATCCATCGTAGGGAAAAATTGACAATTTTAAATTTTTATGGTTTTTTCAATTATTTTCTATCTCTAACTACTAAAACTAACAAAACTAACATATATACATACAACATCCTACCAACCCATATTTTCTCCCATTGATAACTTCCTTGCTTACCTTTGTTGTGATTGTTATTAGTCAATCTTAGTTACTTATAGTTAGAAATCATAAAAATCTCAATTGTTCATCATCTTGGATAATAATCAAGCTATAAACTACAAAAATATTATTTAAATCTAATCCCTGTGGATACGATATTATACTATACTATATTTGACTAGCGAGCATAATTTAACTATGCGTTTTAAGCTCGTCACACTCACGATTTTGAATCCGTTAAAACCCTAAAGACTTAATGTCACTATAAATAGGGCCTTTAATGTTCTCATCTACAATAACCTATCACAACCTAGAATCACCAACTAGACGAAAGAACAACCATCTAAGAGCAATTCCGAGATTTCAAAGAAAAACCTAGGGTTTCTTATTGATTTCCTTTTTTTCCGTTTTTGAGCACTTTCGCTGCTTCGAGCTTAAAGCTTTGGGGTCTTAAGCAACTAAGATAAATCCTTGTTTGGTCAGCTGCCCTCGAAAAGGTCAGTACATCTCTAATGTTTCTCTTCTAATCGTCTTATTTGAATATTATGTATATTCTTGTTGTCTTCTATGAACTATAGTCGTTTATGATGCTTATAACCAGTATCGAAATGTTATTTTCTGTTTATGATAAGGTGTTGTGTACTTGTGATCACTTGTCGTGATTCTGAGTCTTTAATCAATGTTGATCAGGCTGTTATATGTCCTCAAGTGACTTTCGTTTCGGAATCTAAATAGTCTACATGATTAATTTCCCTTAATGTGCCTTGAGTGACTGCTCATGTTTCATTAAAATTTATAGTCTTTTATTGATGATTCTGTTGTGATCTCTACCTGTATATATTGTTTCCCTGTATTTTGTTTATCTTGTGGTCCAGTTTATTATTTGATAATACTAACTGAGATAAACCTGAAAAGTTCATAAGTTTATATCATCCACCATTTAACTGAAGCATGAAAAGTCTAAGTGTTTTAAATGCTCTCCCTCTCTATCAATGTCTGTTAATTCTGGGAATGGCTTTTGAGTTATCATTGTGACAATCTTGTGTTCATGTCTACCTATTTAAAACAACGTTGTTAGGATGAATTCTTATGAACTTCAGTGGTCCTTTTGCCTATATTCTTTTATTATCAAGTTATCTTTCATAGAACAAACATAGTTATGACTGTCTTCAAGCTTGACAGAGCTGTCTCATGTTTAGATAAAGCTTTCAGTTACATGTTTAAGTCAAAACCTATTTGGTATAGCACTTTCTTGTCTCCAATCTCTTTTATGCCACTGTTGACTTTGTGAAGCTTACATTTAGTTATCATTAAGCTATATTTCATAAAGTAGGACCTGGTCATTCTTGTTATAGTCAAGTGTTAATTGTTTTAAAGCTAAGTATGACTACTTTATATCCAGATACTTATTTCGGCTATACACCTATGCTAAACCTGTTTGGTATAATCCATCCTTTGTCTATAACCCTCCATCATTTTTGACATTGCTGATATTAAAAAGATTCACCCTGTCGGTATAAGATCACTACCCCACCTGAAGTGTGTACGTACAACTGATTGAATACTGCATGTATGCCCGTTTGTCTTCATGACTTCACGATTCCATATTTTTGCTTTAAAGTTATAGTCAATTCTCTCTTTTGCTATTCTATAACTGAATCTAATTTTAAATCTTATGAGAAGTGCTTTATTGATACTACCTGAACATAATAGTTTATTTAAGGTTAATACTGTTATGAATGTGATCTTGTTGAGCACCTTTAGGAATTCCATGTTCAAAGCAGTGAACCTGTAGTCATATTGAGAGTGTTGATCATGTTTCTAATATCTCTGATAACTTCTGTAAAAGTAGTTAGTTATAATTGTTTTGTCTGAACCTTTACTGATGCCCTTTTAAAAGGTTCCAAGTAGTGATATTAACCCATGCATGTGTTAGTGGCAAGACCTAAGCTAATCAACTCATAATTAGTTTGCTAGGGTAGGAGTATCTGTATTTCTTGTGTTGTTGCATATCTGAACTCTATGTTCTTTACCTTCTCTTTGGATGTGTTCTTTCCAGTGCTTAGACCTTTGACAGTATATTATAGTGTTATATGCCCCCCCACCCCACATGTGTATCTGACTTATTTTAATATGTGTATCCTTTATGTGATATTAGAAATGGAGTTATA
>AWOL01S0020786.1:0-19226 GCA_000715115.1 Nicotiana otophora
TTTGGCTCGTTTGGCAGCCCTTTAGGCGGCGAATTTGGGCGAAAAATATGCGGGTCGGAACACGAAGCTACAATACTAGGTACGAATTCAGACAAATAATGTAATTACTGCTTCGATAGCACGTAACAACCAAGTATAATTCTTTATTTCTAAACAACGAGGTTTTGAATTCCATATTCCCATATAAGTTTTTACTTTTTTTTTCACGAGACTCTATCATGGATATCAGGTGCGATAGGCGAGACCCTAGTGCTCTGATATCAAGTTGTCACGACCCAAATCCCATTATAGGTTGTGATGACACCCAACGCCATCGTTAAGCAAGCCAACAAATAAACCAACACATCAATATTTAATCCAAAATGCATTTAAAAACAATTAAGGAAATAAGGAGTTGAAATTATTCATTTTTATAGAAAGTATAGATATTATTATTTTAAACATTTGAATAAGGCAATAATTTAAACCAGAAGATCATAGCAGGATACAATCAAGAGTAAAATCTAAATCCTCAAAACCCGATGTCACAAGTGTATGAGTATCTACTAGAATAAAACTAATACAACTTCTGCCTGGAATGCAAAATAGACATGACAAAACAAATGAATATGATGGAGACTCCGTATGCTGCAGATCATAATATGGAATACAACTCACCGTAAAGTCCCCTCAACAATTACGCCCATGCGCCCAAATGACTACCAAAAGTATCTGTCTAAGTACCTGCACAATCAATACAGAAGTATAGCATGAGTACGTAAATCAACGCGTACCCAATAAATATCTAGCTTAACCCTGGAGAAGTAGTGATGAGGGGTCGACATCGACACTTACTAATAGTCCAATAAATCATAAATAGATATAAAATACAACAGTAATGATGACGTAAGAAACTGTAACTAACATAATCCTCCAACATAATGATATTATAAATTCCTCAAATTTCATGTGCTATCGCAAACAGATAAGAAATATCAAGTGTTGCCTCAAACAGATAAGGAATATCATGTAAATGCAAAGTCTTAAATCAAAAGGGAAATCTCATGAATATTCAGATTCCTAGCGATATTACACACCAGTTATGCCGAGGTCGTACGTTCCGATCCATAATGGTCGCGTACATACATTGCCGAGGTCGTACGGTCTGATCCTTGGATGCATCTCAAATATATTGCCGAGGTCATACGGCTCGATCCATAATGCTATTAAATAGCACTGCCAAGGCGTTCGGTCCGATCCACAAGAAGAGAGAAAACTTATTGAATTACGGGCCACATATTTGCAACATCAGGACAAGAATATAAAGTAAGCATGACTTTTACCAACAATCAAGTATCCCGCCAAACAAATCAAGGTATTGAGATTCGACCTAACATGATCTTTAATCAAATTTCAATTACAAGTTTTAGGCAATTAAACTAAAAAGTTGAGTTCAAGTAATACAAATATTGCATGGTAAAGTCCTAAGTCTACCCAGACATAAACATGATTCTAGATACGTACGGACTCTCGTCACCAAGTGCGTACATAGCTCCCACAACAAGTAACGCATACCAAATATAATACCTACGAGGTAGTTTATCCCTCACAAGGTTAGACATGAGACTTACCTTGCTCCGAAATTTGATAACCGGCTCCAACACCTCAAACCAATGCCAAACGATCCAAAACTAGCCAAACAACGTGCAAACCAATCAAAATATACTCAAATACTCGTAATTTAAGAATTTATAAAAAAATTCAACTCCAGTCAAAAAATAACAAAGTCAACCCCTGCCTAGACCTTCGCGAACGCGATTAACCCATTGCAAATGCATAGAACAATTTTTCTCCAGTGCAAAATCCTTTTTACGAATGCATGCTCCCCACCGTGTTCGCGAACACCAGAACCAACACTAGTAGTTGCAAAACAAGGAAAAATGGTCTGAAACCACCCCGAAACACATTGAGGCTCCCGGAACCCCGTCGAATCACATCAACAAGTCCCAATACCTTATCCAAACTTATCCAAAGGCTCAAAATACCACGAATAACATTAAAACCACGAATCAATGATCAAAATCCTTCTCTTAACTTTCAAAGATTCAAACTTCACCGAATGCGTTCGAATCACAACCAAACTTCACGCACAAGTTTCAATCAATAACATGAACCTATCCAAGGTCCCGGAGCACCGCCCGGAGTCCGATAAAACCAAAATCCATTCCAAGTCAAACTTAGCAAATTTCAAAATCTTCAGAATACCAACTTTCGATATTAAGCACTAAAATGCTCTAGGACCATCCAATACTCAATACGAACATACGCCTAAGTTCTAAATCACTTTACGAACCTATAGTAACCTTCAAATCCTGATTCCGAATTTGTTTACTCAATAGTCAAATCTCGGTGAACTCTTCCAACTTAAGGCTTCCGAATTGAGAATTATCCTTCCAAATTTACTCTGATCTTTCTGAAATTCATAATCAACTACACATGCAAGTCATAATACATGAAGTGAAGCTACTCAAGGTCTCGAACCGGCGAATGACATATTCGAACTCAAAATGACCGATTGGATCGTTATATTCTCACCCATTAAACATACATTCGTGCTCAAACATGCGAAAAACTGTTCAATAGTAGTCAAAATCACTGTATAACTCCTCGTGCACTTACCCATTCCATCGTAATCCACATGAGCATCTTAGGTCAACCCAGACTGAAACTCCTTCCTGCTACGTTAGCCCGCAAGCCTTAGAACCAAATTCTAACATTTGAAATTCTCTACAAGGTCCTATTCCAGCATGCGTACACCGTATCGATCTCAACAAGCTGTACCAAAACATGGTCATACACCCATGCTGTAATCACACAATGCATCGCATAATTCATTTGCCCATAGTAACATCATCCAACCACAATAATTGCAAATTTATGAAACCGGTGCGCGTAATATACCTCATAACACATACAAGACCTATTCCAACCTTCGCGATACTACAACGATGAAAGAGATATGTAGAAACTCATAACCACCCGTCAAATAAATAACTCATGGACTCTCTCTGCTGGCCAAAAAACATTTCCTCATTCTGAACTGATTAGTGACATTTTTCTTTCAATATACATTATATAAATCCGATTATATTGATTTCAGTTCCAACAACTTCGTCTCACCCAGTACAAGTTTCCCAATCTATAAGTCACATCAAACACCATCCAAATCTCATACAACGTCAACAATGTGCCAACAAGCCACAACTTCGATATGACCAATAAGGAAAAAGTGAACCCGAGTACAGAACTATCCAGCTCGCGTAGCAGATGAAACAACTAGACAAATGATATGAACTTATCTTAGAGATGATGAACAAGACACACAAAATAAGTACAAGGAACCATACCCAACATCTCACTGTTATAGCGTGCAACCTGACCCACATATGGTACCGTTGCAACATGCAACCCGATCCAGACATCATACCCGTGGCAGCGTGCCGCCTGATCCACACATAATAATCAGTAAGGGAATACCTCTCGAGCCAAAATGCTCATACTCACTAAACACGCGTATTTCGACAAAAAATACGCCAAGTACATAAATATAACTTAGGGAGACGGATAGCGCCATGCGCTAGAAAATGCCAAGTACGACTAAGGTACAATAAACAACCTACGTCTCAAGAGCCATCTCGTTCATATAACACCGCAAGCTACACAAGATATAACACACATGTGAATAATCAAGCCGTCTCACAACTCACATGGCATAAAAGAGTAATACATGGAATAGGTGATGACATGAATAACATCCAATGCCCGAAGACTCATCCCTAAGTAATGCTATGTTAAATGAACACATCTGATTTGATCATTAGGTATACCAACGGACCTCAAGCTGATTCGATCATCCTAAAATGGGTCAAAACCTTCCAATGATCCACAATGGCCCTATTCATCACACATACGATCTACCACCCAATCCGGAACAAACTTCCACAGTCTGTAACCAAAGGAATAGAGCGTCTCTCAAACATAAACTCTGCCATCAACGATAGTACCAGAATGTCCATATCTGATTTCAATCTCTGCCACTTAAATGACTGACATGCCACACTTATACGATCGTCCTGTGGGAGATACTCCCACAACCTTCCGCACCATTTAGCGAAATCTGCACATCCATAACTACCAACCATACTATTTTTATAATGCAAATCAAGAATCCGCAATTCAATACACAGTGCCTCTTCCATATAACACCATTCTCAAGCGACACTAAAATAACTCCAGCACACTCTGAACATCTTAAATCATTCCCTGCTCCTCCGAACTCGTGACATCCCGGTCAAACTAGAGCGTAACCTTAATCCTTCAATTCCAATTCCACACCCCTCACTGCACCTATCATGCTATTACGAGAGGGTACAAGAATTCTATCATACCTCCTGAACCACCAGTAGAATAAACACTTCATCGGCTAGAAAACTTTTACTTAGCTTATTTCAGAAGAAGAATCGTAACACACAACCAACTTTCCATAACCGCAAAAGATACAAACCTCAAGTCGTGGATGAGACCATCACAACTCTTCGGGACCCGTTTGCACATAACCAAACCATCAGGATTGGATCCCATCAAAACAACCAAATTATGGAGACTACCAAGCCCACAAGTATATCCACGAAACACCTGTATAGCCTTATCATACATAAGGGAACCGATCATTTCCTTTACCATCCTGCTCCAAATCACTATCAAATTGACTCAACTTCTTCCGATTTCTTCGTGACTTGCCTTCAGAATTAATACCTCTCCTTCCCAGCACACAATGGACCTCATTCGACACTCATCCCGAGTGACCCCAAATGCAAGACTGCCTCGCCACAATACCCGTAAGCCACTTTATACTCTCCTCATGCACTTATAGTATCTCCAACTAATACACCCGTTCTGATTAGATCTTCTGCAAATCCAAAGCTGTATCTCCCATTCTCTAACATTGCACCACAGACCTGATGATAACATAGAAATACTTTAAGTACCCTTCACTTTCTGCTACAAAACCCAATCCTCAGCCACATAACAAACCCAAAAATTGTTAAAAACCATACCATAAATCTCGAATCCACTAGAATCATTATTGAGAGTCTCCCACTCTAATACAGTCCAGATTATATAACCAAATAAATAGTGCTCCGTTAGCACATGAACACTAAAATGAAGCAACTAGATTAATTCTTTCCCTTATACATCACATCCATAAGAAGTATAAAATCTGAGTAATTCCATAACTTTCACATAAGTCGATACGGTAAAATGTAGTGCACATTCAATAAATTTCCTGCTTGAATTACCCTTGATGTTCTCTTCCCCGGTCATTACTTGTCCACCAATATACCGATAACTAGAAACTGCAAAGGCACATAACCACGTGATCCAATCATAGACGGTAGGGTCCCTCACTTAGATTTAAGCCACACTCGCAAACTCTAAGGACCAACAATGACTTCTCCTCCTAGCTACCATAATTCCACACCGTTACCCAGCCAAATTTCTCGCAACCTCTTGTTAAACTTTTTATAACATATCCCAAATTATCATCCCCAATGCACATTCGACCTCCTAACAACCACACCATCTTCTTCAAGCGATCCAAGCCCACATCGCAGTACTTTCCTCATGTTGGAATAGAAAGTAAAACTATTCATATGAATTTTATCAGGAATCATGTGATCCCTAATCTTCTCACAATAGATAGTCAACCTATGTAACCTCATAACGACATCCCCCAATGACATTTCCATAGTTACATCTACTATGAAATTAGTTAATTCTCCTGGGTCCACACTTACCTGCCAACCTTAAGAATCCGTTCATTCCATTAACATCAACTGAAGGTCCAACAATACATTTGAAACTATAAGTTGTATTGCATCCCAAAATGATAATCAAACATTCCCATCCCTCTATATTCCAAGTAAACTCATTTCCGTCATATTCAAACTTCCTAAGTATATAAACCACCATCTCAAATAAAATACATAAATTTAGTCTACTGCCCACCATGTTCCTTCTCATCCTTCGATGCTAAAAATGCTGCCTCGAATCATGATCCATCTCTGTAACGCACGAACGAATAAAATACCACAACCTCTGAGCCTCCTCGAGGATCATCTCCCTCGAACCATCGTTAATGGAGACACCGGTTCGACCCTGAGGCTGTCATATACCGCTATCTCTGATAAACGCTTCTTAGGTACTACTTCACAACACTATGCCCCAAAGGCAAACAAATTGAGACCATCATACCGGTGGGCCTTAATGTGCTCAAACAAGGACGACAACACGACAACACAAATAAGAATTCCACCAAGTTCGAAAATATCAAGTCTAGCTACTCCGCCAACCAAAACTTGAACATCCATAGTCCACCTGCCTCTCATCCGCTGGAATTTAAATGCCTAATCTCTCAACCATGAACCGAATAATCCTCCTCCCGAATCATTCACTACTACGACACATAAACAAGCACCTTACTATTCACACCAATACTGTGCGATAACAACTCGTGATCATCGCAATGCACTGTGTATAACCTCAAAACCATGGGTGACACCAACACTGGGCTGACACGATAGAATATCCCTTCACAAGGCGATGATAATAGTCCCCCGTATATGCAGGGAAAGACATCCTGCATTATATCTGTAACATCTCCACCACTCATAGGTGCCCATGTGATACCGAGTGCTCGACATCGCGTAAGAATGAGTAGGATGTAAATGAAGACATAAGATTCAATTAAATCAAATTGAATGACGAGGAATAAAGAAAATGAAGTTCTCCTAACAGCCTCGTAGCCTCTCGAAGATAAGTACAAATGTCTCTGTACCGATCCGCAAGACACTACTAGATTTGCTCATGACTCGTGAGACCTAAGTGAACCTAGTGCTTTGATACCAAGCTCTCATGACCCAAATTCTACTATAGGCCATGATGGTACCCACCGTCATCGTTAGGCAAGCCAACATATAAATCAACACATCAATATTTAATCCAAAATATATTTTGAAATAATTAAGGAAATAAGGAGTGAAAATCATTTGTTTTTATAGAAAGTATAGATATTATTATTTTAAATGTTCGAATAAGGCAATGATATAAACTAGAAGATCATAGCGAAATACAATCAAGAGTAAAATCTAAATCTTCAAAACCCGGTATCACAAGTGTAAGGCCCCGTTAAAAATTTCCTAATGATTTAAGATTTTTTAAGTGCGCCAACGGTATTTGCGAATAATGTGTTCTAGTATTAAAGGAGACCCATGGGATATAACCACATTATTTTGAAATGAAAATATATGTTTAATGTGTGTTGGAACATACTAAGGAGTTTTGTGAGTGACAAGAATTTGTGTGGAACAAGTTGGATACATTAAGTGGAAAGGATGTCTCAATTCGCACAAGATACTACTTCAAATGCATTCTTCTAAAAAAATATAACAACTTAGGAGGTGATCTACCTATCAAATTAAATCCCTTTGATTCTAGTTTCCAACGCATCAAACCGTTCATCATTTGGACACTCCTATAAGAAGTTATGACCATATTCCCAAAGGCTGGAAGAATGTAATTCTGCGGTCAATTCTGCGACCGCAGAATCATTCAGCGGACCGCAAAAGTGGTCTGTGGACCGCCGAATAGTCGTAGACCGGTCCAGTGCAGCCCAGTTCTGGGCATCAATTTTGCGGTCCATTTTGCGGACTGCATACCTGTTCTGCGGTCAGTTCTGCGACCGTAGATCTGAGTTTGGAGGGTCCATTTTCCTATTTTTATAACCCGAATCCCTTTTGATAAATAGCCTCTGGGCTCGTTTTGAAGGCAAAAATCTGATATTTTTAGAGAGAAGTGAGAGTCTTCTAGAGAGAGGAAGAAGCTCAAGTGCTTTGTTCATCAAGATCTTGTCCAAGCTTTGAAACCCAACAAGAAAATCTCACAAGATCTTTACTCAAGAGGTAAGGTTCTAACCCTAGTCTTCAATTTCGAGTTTGGGGTAAAAGATAGATGATTGAGAGTATGATTCTTGGGTGTGAGAGTATTATGTTGTCACGCCTCAAAATTGAGGAGTGCGACCGGCGCTCAGCCGAGTAAACCTAGCCGAACAAGCTCATTAGATTCTTTCTACCCAATTCACCCATGATCAAGAAAAGACATGATTTCATAAATTATACAGCATGAAGTTCATACATACGATGCTAAATCATTTGATTAGCCATTGCGCCTTTAAGTCTCAAAATACATATTTTTTATAGTTCGAATGGAACAAGTGATCAAGCACAACATAACTGGTTTAACATTCCCAACAACCATATACAACCCACATAGTGTCTACGAAGCCTCTAAAGATACAAAAGAGAGTGAAGATGGTGCCGGAAACAAGGCCCCGACTATACCTCAAAAAGTGACCATAATATAAACAAAAGGTACAATACATGACCCCGGAATGAAATGGGGCTCACCGAGTCTGCTGAGAAGATGATGATGTAGCACTAACTGCACTGCTATGTAACCACCTGCATCTATTTAAAGATGCAGCGCCCTCAGCAAAAGGGATGTTAGTACCGTTGAATAGTACTAGTATGTAAAGCTAAAACACCATCTCAATAGAATGGACAATAATACAAGGGGGAAACAGTCATTGGTTCAATAAAAGCTTCAAAACAATACTAAAACATCAAGTAAGGATCACATAAGTTCTCAAGTCAATTTCCATCTTATTAGGTTAGTAATCTTTAGTGCCATATGTCACAATCCACAATACCACCGTGTTCTTACACGGAGTCCGATTTCGACCCGATCGGCTAGGTCATCTCATTTGAGACATCAACCATATCCACAATTTCAATTATCATTTCCAGCACAGGTACCGCCATGTGTGCGGCATGGCGTCCGATCATGGCCCGATCGGCTAGGTCATCTCACTTGAGACTTTAACCATAACCACAATTTCAATTATCTCATATCATAGTTTTTTCATATTATTTCAATTCATTGGCACTCACGATTACAAAATCATTCTTGGCACTTGGCCGTATTTCATAATTCCAGTCCCCTTTTCCACATTCAAATATCATTATCATAATCATTATCAACAACAATAAGGCTTCCCATTCAAGAGATTAAGTTCACATAACACAATAATTTGGGAATCTTAGGCACATAAAGGCTTTTCATACAATTTGGCATAACAACCTTTATTTCGATCTTGACATGAAATCTTAACATTTGTAACACATATTCCACATTTTGGACATATCCTCAAATGGCAAGATGACATGATAAAACATTTAAAATAAATATTGAGCATATATCCTTCGACACAGCCATATTAGGAATAGCCAATTCAATAATGATCAAGGTCTTAATTCAAATACATGAACACCGTGGAATTCGATTCTAAGAAGAAGGGGGTTTTGCCATACATACCTCAATTGAGCTTCCTTAAACTCTACAATGTTCCGAAATTCTTGGCAACCTCAATCTATTTTGGAAATATAATAATTTGAAACAAAATTAGGAAGATGGTGTTGATTCTAGCTCATTTTAGCATTCTATCAAATACTAGGTGCGCATTAAGTCTCTAAGGTCCTTTTATAGAGGATTTCATCAACCCACAACCCATCATTCACCATTTTTGGCTCAACAATGTTCCTATACCCGTTGATAACACACGCAAGCAAGATAACAACTCCAATACCCATGAACTTTCTTGATAATTGCCCATATTTTAGTTAGAATTCAAAATTAAGGATTAGGGTGTAGAATCTTACCTCAAGGATGAAGATCTAGTGTGTTTTCCTTGTTAATCTTCAAAGATTTGTGTAAGAATTGAAGGATGATTTGGTGAAGATCACTTTCTCACTCTAGGGCTCCTTCTCTCACTCTAAAGTATGAGGTTTCTGCTAAAACATGACCCATTGTGTGTATTTAATAAAGTTGGGTCGGGTTATAGTGATAAAAGAATGGATACTCCGAAGTTCCGGACCGGGCTACAGACCTAGCCTCGCCAGGCTAAAGCTTGGTCTTAGCGTGCTACAGGCCTAGCCTCGCCAGGTCGAAGAATTGCAACTCCCCAATACACTATTTTACCCAAAAACTCCGAAAATAAAATATATTAGCCTATCTTGGCACCACAAAACCTTAAATTTCTTAGTGAAATTTTCCGGGCCCTTACATTCTCCCCCGCTTAGTATCATTCGTCCTAGAATGAGAAGTAAAGTGCGCCCCAAACGCTTAACATAACTTATCTCTTTTCTTACACACCTTAAACTCCCAAATTTTGACTAACTCCCAAATTTTTCAGAAATTTCGGCAGAGTTGCTTTTGTAATTCGGCCTATCCACCTGCCAGAGAATCATCAAAAACCAATCCTAACAACATATACATAATCCAATGAAGCAACATAATATGAAACAGCACCAACCGTGGCCTTATAAGCAATATATTACCGGAAAGGATAACCCTTAGCATAAATTGTACATGTGACACATAATACATAGGGAACAATTTCATAGAAACGATTACATAGCTATTCAAACAAACGAGGGTACTTCTTCTTTATTTCTTCTTCGGCCTCCCAGGTGGCCTCTTCAACCTACCGGTTTCGCCATAACACTTTCACAGAGGCGGTATCTTTATTTCTTAGCTTTTAGACTTGCCTATCAAGAATAGAAACTGGAATTTCTTCATAAGTCAATTCCTCATTAATCTCAATAGTTTCAACCGGAACAACGAGTGTCAGATCTCCAACTGCTTTCTTCAACATAGACACATGAAACACCGGATGTACTAATGAAATCTCAGGTGGTAGCTCGAGCTTGTACGCCACCTCGCCGATCCTCTGAATGATTTTGTACGGTCCGACATACCTCAGACTCAATTTTCCTTTCTTACCAAATCGCATTACGCCCTTCATGGGAGAAACTTTCAAGAATACCCAATCATCTTCTTTGAAGTCCAAATCCCTACGACGAACATCCGAATAGGATTTCTGACGACTCTGAGCAGTCTTCAACCGCTCCTTAATGATTTTAACTTTTTCCATAGCCTGATGCATGAGGTCTAGCCCTATCAACTCTGCTTCCCCAATTTCGAACCACCCAATGAGAGATCTACATCTCCTACCATATAAAGCCTCAAAGGTTCCATCTGAATGCTAGCATGATAGATATTGTTGTATGCAAATTCTATGAGTGGTAAATGATTATCCCAGCTACTTTTGAAGTCTAGAATGCAAGCATGCAACATATCCTCAAGCGTCTGAATAGTCCGCTCTGCCTGCCCATCAGTCTGTGGGTGAAAGACTATACTAAGATTCACCTGAGTACCCAAACCTTGCTGAAATGTCTTCCAAAAATTAGCAGTGAATTGTGCTCCCCGATCAGAAATGATGGAAACTGGGGTGCCATGCAAACTAACTATTTCTTTGATATACAACTGAGCATACTGCTCCGCTGTGTCGGTAGACTTAACCGGCAAAAAGTGTGCTGATTTCGTGAGCCGATCCACAATTACCCAAATTGGGTCAAACTTGCGTGGAGTGCGCGGTAATCCTACCACAAAGTCCATATTAATCATTTCACACTTCCACGTTGGAATTTCTATGTTCTGCACCAACCCACCAGGCCGTTGGTGTTCAGCCTTCACTTGCTGACAATTTGCACACTTCGCCACAAAATTCGCTACATTCCTCTTCATATCGTTCCACCAATAGACTTCCTTAAGATCATGATACATTTTCATAGAACCTGGGTGCACGGAATACCTAGAAGTGTGAGCTTCAGTCATAATTCTTTCCCAGAGGCCATCCACATTTGGAACACATAGTCTCCCTTGGTACCTTAGTGTACTATCATCCATGCCAAGAGAAAAGGCCATGGTCTTATGTTTGTGAATCCTTTCTTTCAATTGCACTAACAATGGATCGTTGTATTGTTTCTCTTTGACTTCCACAACAAGTGATGATTTAGCCCTATTATACACAATTACCCCTCCTTCACTAGAGTCCGCAAGACGAACTCCCAAACTAGCCAAATTAGTGAACTTTCTTGGCCAATGGCCTTTGACATGCCTTCAAGTGAGCCAAACTACCCATAGATTTCCGGCTAAGAGTATCCGCCACAACACTGGCTTCCCCGGATTATATAGAATATTGATGCCGTAATCCTTACGTAACTCAAGCCATCTTCTCTAGCTTAGATTCAATTTCTTCTATTTGCAAATATATTGAAGGATTTTTTGGTCCGTGAATATATCCACCTAGACCCCATACAATTAATGACGCCAAATCTTTAATGTAAAAATCACATGCGCAAGTCCTAAGTCATGCGTTGGGTTATTTTTCTCATGATTCTTGAGTTGCCTAGAGGCATAAATGATCATCTTATCTTGACATATTTCATCATTAGTGGAACATCTATATTAGATTTCTCTTTCATATGACCTCCTAGGAATTAAGTTCTACAAAAATTTTCTTGATACAGTTACAAACTTATTAGTACTTGCAACTTGTTTTCCCAAATTTCTCAACAAAAGACATTACTAGGTCAGTTTTCTTATGGGACCATCTGTTTCAAATTAATAACATCTACTAGCTTGTGTGTACACCCGGATAACATCAATCTGCATGGCATTTCCTCAATATGTGAAGTAACATCGTGCTCAGACCTTTCTTAGCCACCCTCTTTCCTCATTATAAGCCTTATAGGATTTTAAGAAACCACTCTACTTCCCCTATGAACATTCTCACGATTCCTCTTTAATGCTAAACACTTCCCAAAACACATATCGACACCTTTCATATATATATTTAGCCCGAACAGGGCCTTTTCTGAAACTTGAGATCCTCCTAAAATCTTCAACGACGAGTTCTTATTTTCTTTATAAGTGTAGGACTTAGTCCACCTGATTCCATCCTCGATGAACAACTCACCTCATTCGCAGTATTGTAGTCACCAATGTTGTTTCCTGGTATTGCAACCTAAGAGCTATCACGTTAAACATATTTGGTTTGTAACAAGTGTTCATCCTCTCTCAATCTGTTTCAAACATTTTCCCTTTGGTCTAGACAATATGTTGGTACTATATTTCCTTTGTGACTGGAGCATTCACTCCCACCCGATTTGTTTCCCTTAATTCATAGTTGACCGTCTCATTTTGCCATACACTTGTTTGCCTCCCATGAACTCGTAGTATCATTGTACCTAGTTTTGTTGAGTTTATCACACCACCACTTCATCACTAGTAGTCTCACTTTCCAATGTAATATTTAGACATGAACTCCCTCTAAATCTTTTCGTCGATATTCAGTGTCACTTAAGTCAGCTGCATTATAGTTGATCCTTTATATCTTTTATTGACACTTGCGCTATAGGCGAGTCCCCCTTTCTGATACGAACTATTTTGCGATAAACATGACTATCTCAATTTATAGATTTTCTTCCAATTCTTCTCGCCTCTCGACACTTGTGGGGATATCCGTGGGAAAGTGTATTCATCCGTGTATCACTTAACACTTGTAAGATTCTTAAGAGACTCTCCATCAAGTCCCGATGCACTCTTGGGTTATTATAACATCACATTTATCTCCCCCACTCGTTCTATCTGTCTTAAACCTTGGAACTTTAGATAAATCGCAAATCCGTGATTAACTCATTCTAAAAACTCGCAAGCCTTTCACATTTGACCTGTATTACTTCCTTGGGTTCCATTGTCCCTGACTTTCTAACAAGTATAAAAATCTTTTTGCAAACCTTACTCTTAGTTTCTAGTATTGTTGACCATGTCATGTCTATTGTCACATACGAAGAATTTACATTTCTTAACCTTTCACATTATTTTCGTACTAGTGGTTTATCATCTGCATATCCTCTCAGAGACTCACATTTCCTCTTTCTACTTTTATAGACTACACATGTCTTCAACAAAACATCCAAACATCATAATTACACAGCTCTACTCTCATTTTATTGCACTTATGTAGCCTCACCATGGTTCTTCCCTCCCCACTTGGGGTGAATGTTTCACATTTCGACACAAGTCTTGAATTTAGCAATTTGAGAGACACATGTTTCACATCTCTAGTCCTCTTGTATATGATTGACTATTAGGGAGATTTAAGTCCCCATGGTATTAACCTCATAAGTCATCTACTCTTATTCAGCCACATAGGCTTGGGATCCAAATCCCTCGTGTCAATATCCTTTTTGGAGTGTAACACTACTTCACATATTCCTAGGATTTTTATAACATTCATAGTGCTAGGGTCTTCTCATTGTGGGTTCAATTGACTCTACTTTCATAACTTTTTGTCTTCCGTGAGAGACCTACACATTTATCATTGCTCTTCAGGCCATGCCTTTCATATATCACATGTCTATGTGACAAATTTACATCTTAGAATCATACACATAGTTCCCACCCTATCCACTTGTTCTAGTTAAGGTTAGGTCTCATTTATCACGTCAATGCCTCTTTGGAGGTGGGTAATCACTTCTCGCACTTTTATCATATAAATTATGCTCATAGTACTATATACTTGTCTCATATGGCCATACTATTCATTCCACATGATACATGCGCCATCTATTTAATATTCAGGCCTTTACCCTCGTCATGTCACATGACAACATTACTTGGAATAAACCAAAAGATCATTTAAACTTACCTTGAACCTCAACGCACGAGTTGGAGGAAGAACAGTTTCACAATCAGTTTCATCGCACGATTCAAAATATCAAAGAATGATATTATTCCTAAATGTCCAAGAAGCCTCCAACTTATAGATGTGGTCGACAACACACCAATAAGAAGGACTCTACAAGACATGGCTCCAAGACATCCTAGGACACTTTAAAACCTTAGGCTCTGATACCAAGTTTGTCATGCCCCAAAACCGAGAAGCGCGACCGTCGCTCAGCCGAGTAAACCCAGCCGAACAAGCCTGTTAGATTCTTTCTACCCAATTCACTCATGATCAAGAAAAGACATGATTTCATAAATTATACAGCATGAAGTTCATACATACGATGCTAAATCATTTGATTAGCCATTGTGCCTTTAAGTCTCAAAATACATATTTCTTATAGTTCGAATGGAACAAGTGATCATACACAACATAACTGGTTTAACATTCCCAATACCCATATACAACCCATATAGTGTCTACGAAGCCTCTAAAGATACAAAAGAGAGTGAAGATGGTGCCGACAACAAGGCCCCGACTATACCTAAAAATGTGACCACAATATAAATAAAAGGTACAATACATGACCCGGAATGAAATGGGGCTCACTGAGTCTGCTGAGAAGATGATGATGTACCACTAACTGCGATCAACACTGTCTGCTATGTAACCAACCACATCCATTTAAAGATGCAGCGCCCCCGACAAAAGGGACGTTAGTACCGTCGAATAGTACTAGTATGTAAAGCTAAAATACCATCTCAATAGAATGGACAATAATACAAGGGGGAAACAGTCATGAGTTCAATAAGAGCTTCAAAACAATACTAAAACATCAAGTAAGGATCACATAAGTTCTCAAGTCAATTTCTATCTTATTAGGTTGGGTAATCTTTAGTGCCATATGTCACAATCCACAATACCACCGTGTTCTTACACGGAGTCCGATCTCGACCCGATCGGCTAGGTCATCTCATTTAAGACATCAACCATATCCATAATTTCAATTATTATTTCCAGCACAGTTACCACCATGTGTGCGGCATGGCATCCGATCACGACCCGATCGGCTAGGTCATCTCACTTGAGACATCAACCATAACCACAATTTCAATTATCTCACATCATAGTTCTTTCGTATTCTTTCGATTCATTGGTACTAGTAATCATGATTACAAAATCATTCTTGGCACTTGGCCATATTTCATAATTCCAGTCCCCTTTTTCACATTCAAATATCATTATCATATTCATTACCAACAACAATAAGGCTTCCTATTCAAGACATTAAGTTCACATAACACAACAATTTGGGAATCTTAGGCACATAGAGGCTTTTCATACAATTTGGCATAACAACCTTTATTTCTATCTTGACATGAAATCTTAACATTTCTAACATATATTCCACATTTTGAACATATCCTCAAATGGCAAGATGACATGATAAAATATTTAGAATAAATATTAAACATATATATTTCGATATAACCATATTAGGAATAGCCAATTCAATAATGATCAAGGTCTTACTTCAATTACATGAACACCGTGGAATTCGATTCTAAGAAGAAGGGGGTTTAGCCATACATACCTCAATATAGCTTCCTTAAACTCTACAATATTCCGGAATTCTTAGCAACCTCAATCTATTTTGAAAATATAACAATTTGAAACAAAAATAGGAAGATGGTCATGGTTCTAGCTCATTTTAGCATTCTATCAAACACTAGGCGCAAATTAAGTCTCTAAGGTCCTTTTATAGAGGATTTCATCAACCCACAACCCATCCTTCACCATTTTTGGCTCAACAATGTTCCTATACCCGTTGATAACACATGCAAGCAAGATAACAACTCCAATACCCATGAACTTTCTTGATAATTTCCCATCATTTAGTTAGAATTCGAAATTAAGGGTTAGGGTGTAGAATCTTACCTCAAGGATGAAGATCTAGTGTATTTTCCTTGTTAAGCTTCAAAGATTTGTGTAATAATTGAAGGCTGATTTGGTGAAGATCACTTTCTCACTCTAGGGCTCCTTCTCTCACTCTAAAGCTTCAGGTTTCTGCTAAAAAATGACCCATTATGTGTATTTAATGCAGTTGGGTCGGGTTATAGTGATACAATAATGGATACTCTGAAGTTCCGGACCGGGCTACAGACCTGGCCTCGCCAGGTTAAAGCCTGGTCTTAGCGTGCTACAGGCCTGGCTTCGCCAGGTCGAAGAATTGCAACTCCACAATGCACTGTTCAACCCAAAAACTCCGAAAATACAATATATTAGCCTACCTTGGCACCACAAAACCTTCAATTATTTAATGAAATTTTTTGGGACCTTACATATGTATACATGCATGTACCAATAAGGATTGTGAAAAGATTGTTGAGCTCAAATAAATAAATATTTGGTTGTGAAATGAACTAAATCTTGTGGAAGAACCTTGTAACCAATTTGCACACTTAGTGTTTGATAAAATGCTCGAATGAGCTGAGACCATGCATATCTTCCTAATTATTGTACAATTCTGTTATATCTCAAAATAGATTGGGATTGCTAGGATTTCCAGAATGTTGTAGTAACTTAAGAAAAGCTCAAACAAGGTATGTTGGCAAAACTACACTTTTAGAAATTAATTCCATGATGTTCCCGTAAGTTTCAAGTATGGTTGGCTCACGTTTCTTATTCCCATGGCACAAATTATTCCCAATAAATTTGATTGTACAGAGTAAGCAAGTGTCGTGGATTATGTATTCAATATGTGTTCTGAATGTTCCTATCATATTATGTTATATTTCGGGAATGTGTTCAAGAATGATATGTGTATTAAAATATTATGACGTTGAGCCGTGTTTCAAATGAAAGTCCATTATGCATAACTTGAAAGAATGATCCATGCGTCTAAAGCTCCTATTGCTCATATGTATACCTAAAGTCTTGATTGAAAATGCCTTGTTGTTGATAATCTATAAAGATGCTCGAAAGTGAAAGAAGTGAGTTGAAGATATAACGTCTGGCCACCGTGCCAAGAATGAAAGCTATACTTGTGGCTAGAGGTGACAACAAAATGAGATGATGTGAGAAAGATTATGAAATGGGCCTTAATTCAACTGCTCCAAAATTACTTCAAANTATATATATATATATATATATATATATATATATTTTAACTTGGCATTTAGATATCATTGATTGTGACTTGATGTTTCTATGGTTTTCCTTTCTTATATTGGCATTCTATTTTGAAGGTGGAGAGTTAGCTTTACATACTAGTACTATTCCATATGTACTAACGTCTCTTTTGCCGGGGGCGCTGCANCGTCTGGCCACCGTGCCAAGAATGAAAGCTATACTTGTGGCTAGAGGTGACAACAAAATGAGATGATGTGAGAAAGATTATGAAATGGGCCTTAATTCAACTGCTCCAAAATTACTTCAAAAGTAGATTTGTCTAACAACTTATGTCCTCAAGTCATGCCCCAATGTGATTGTTTTAGCTAATGTTATGCTTTATGAGTATTTTCAACATGTTTTGCGTTCTACATATTCGTGAGTGGAAATTATGTATTTCCCTTTTGGGGAAAAGTATTTCAAGAATAAATGGGGTGTTACTTGTTTATAATTTTAACTTGTGCGTCGATTGCTAATCATTTTACTCAATTTCTTGGAAATAAATCTATTTTGCTTAAATTCTTCATTTTCAATGAAATTTAAGTTGTGATTTCCGGAATATTATATATGTTGATATTTATGATGACGATCCATGAAAGGAAAGAAATGAAAGTGTGGAATATGAATTACGGCCATTGTGCCATGAATTAAGAATCATATGTATGGCCAAGCGAGACAATGAAATAATGATGTTGTTAGTGGATGAAAATAAAAATAGAGGCTATAAATTGTGTGAAAGATTATGAGGTAAATGCATTTGTATTGTTGTTTCCTTTTTATGCAAATCAAAAAAATAGTTTTGGGAGTATCGATAGTCACCGAGGAAAGGTAGGTTGAAATAACCTAACCCCGAAACTACACGTGCCGGTGTAGGAGTGGATTGTGATCATTCCCCTTACTTGGGATGAGATTGATGTGATAAAATTATTCCCCCTTAAATGGGATGAGATGATTGATAGAAAAGGATGATGTCGATCCACACAGCATTGTGGTGAGATGGCCTAGCCGATCGGGTCATGATCGGACGCTATGCCGCACACAAGGCGGTGATTGTGCTGGAAATTGTAATTAAAATTGTGACTGTGGTTGATGTCTCAGAAGAGATGGCCTAGGCGATCGAGTCGTGATCGGATTCTGTACTAAAAGTACGGTGGTATTGGTATTATGAATGATGGTATTATGAACAGTGGTATATCGGTGATAAAGATTTCCCAACCATATATATATCGGTGTTTGATTAATGGAGTGCATCTCTTATTTATTCATGGTTGAGTTTGGGTAGAAGGAAGTCTAACAGGCTTGCACGGCCGGGTTCACTCGGTTGAGC
>AWOL01S0020786.1:20379-52944 GCA_000715115.1 Nicotiana otophora
TTTTAACTTGGCATTTAGATATCATTGATTGTGACTTGATGTTTCTATGGTTTTCCTTTCTTATATTGGCATTCTATTTTGAAGGTGGAGAGTTAGCTTTACATACTAGTACTATTCCATATGTACTAACGTCTCTTTTGCCGGGGGCGCTGCATCTTCAATGAATGCAGGTAGTTCATCAGTGGGCAGTTTTGGTCCTCGTTAGCAGTCACTCTCTATTCAGCAGGTTTTGGTGAGCCCTACTCTATACCGAGCTTGATGTCATTTGATTTGTACATTGTCTTTTGAGGTATAGCTGGCTTGTTGCTGACACTTCCATACTACTCTTCTGTTGTACTTAGAGGCTCCGTAGACAGGTTGTGGGTGGTGTTTGATGTAAGGAGTTGAACTAGAAATACTAGTATTCGACAAACATATTTTTTATTATATCTATAAACTTGTAATATTTTAGAAATTATGAATGAAACTGCTAATGGAAATGAAATGTGAGTTGTTAATGAAATCTTTTCAGTATTTGATTAATGGAGTGCATCTCCTCTTTATTCATGGTTGAGTTTGGGTAGAAGGAAGTCTAACAGGCTTGCACGGCCGGGTTCACTCGGTTGAGCGCCGGTTGCGCTCCCCGAAGTCGGGGCATGAGAAACTTGGTATCAGAGCCTAAGGTTTTAAAGTGTCCTAGGATGTCTCGGAGCCATGTCTAGTAGAGTCCTTATTATCGGTGTGTTGTCGACCACATCTATATTGAGGAGGCTACTTGGACATTTAGGAATTTCACACTTCTTTGATACTCCAGTTTGTGCGATAGAACTTAAAGATAGGAAGCTAATTTCCTCACCGTGTCTCATTTTGCATATGAGTAACCCACGAGTTCGAGGCAGCGAAGAGGTATTGAAAGAACCAGTTGGTAAGGGAAGTGAGGTTGTTCTTGTTAATGTTACCGCACCACGGAATAAGTGGTGAGAACACCTAAGAAATGAAAGAAGATTATGGGCATCAATAAGCCAGAATATTTCATATGAAAGAAGAGCCATTCGGGTTTATGTTGGATGATTCTTGAAACATGTTATGGTTATGAAAAGAGGGGGAACAAGAAGAACAAATGCCCTTAGGTTGGGTACACTCATTTTGGTCTACCCGATATGTTGTGAGTATGCTCAAAAGCGTGTTAGGGGTGGTAGAATTAGGCAATTCCAAAAGCCCATACAAGAGCTGGTGCAAAGATTGTTAATCCCGTCATGGGGTACTGGAGGAAGGATAGGGGGAATGCTTATGACGTATGCAAAAAGGGTATATATCAAGTTGGTGGGGCGAGTCAGTTTAACAGACCTCATCCTCGTTGTGTGAAGTGTAGGAGATGTCATTTAGGGGTATGTCACTATGGTACCAGTGTATGTTACGGATGTGGAGTGGAGGGGCATCAATTAAGGTACTGTCCTGTCAATCTAAAATCACCGAGTAAGTCACTCCTTTCTACCTGATTGTGAACACCGCATTATTTTCCTCGTTGTATATGTACATCCATATTGAAGAGGCCTACATAAATATGGTCTTAACCAAAATGTTGAATCACAAAACATTGCATGTACCTACTCTTTGAACGAGACGCAATATTCGTGAAGCCTATTGATCACAATTCTCTTATTTACGACCTCTTGAGGAATTGAGTTCTATAATTATGTCCTTTAATTGAGTTTTAACTCTAGGATTAATACTTCCCACTTACTTTCCTAAATTCTCAACAAGGGACTATACCTGATGAATTTCTTACAAAACCTTTTAATTCAAATGGATAACATCTGCTCACTTGTGCTTATGCATGCACAGTCGTACAGTTTACCTATGTGGTATCAAATCTAATCTATAACGGCCTAGTGTTGAGATCCTTCTTGAGCCACTCTTTCTCTCTCTAGTGTATGTGAATCCTATGGTTTGAACAATCACTTTACTCCTTCATGAAAATTATCATGAAACCTTTTCACTATCTAGTAACATAAGAGCATATCTCATCACCTATCATATGTGTACCTGTCAATTGAAAGGGGTCACTTGTCCGCATAAAAGTTTCTGGGAAATTTGAGATTTTCAAAAATTTGTCACAGGAAGATCTTTTTGTTTGCCCATCTCAGTATGACTTTCATGTCCACCTAGATCATGCCTCAATGAGTAACTCACTTATTCCTAGTATTGTAGTTGCCCATGAAGTATCCTGGTGTTGCAGCTCGAGAATTATTATAGCAAAAACATGTCCAGCTCATAGCAAAATGTTCATTCTCTCTAACAAATATATGATTTCATCCCAACATTAATATGTCCTAGCTATATGGTTTCACTTGTGTGTGGTTAAAAGTTAAGCAGACTTACTGCAACTTTTCCCTCCCCACTTCAGGTGGAGGTTTCAAATTCTGGCACATATGATGAGCATATTGATTTGAAAGACAAGTTTGTTGTATCGCTAGTCCTCTAATATAGGATCAACTATTGTGAAGGGTTAGGCTGCCAGAATGATAATAAAATCACAAGTGTTCATCTTCTTTTTAACCTCATGGGTTTGTGGCATAGATTCCTTGTGTCAAATACTGTTACGAGCGTAATGCAACTTTATGTATTTT
This sequence comes from Nicotiana otophora, assembly GCA_000715115.1. Classification (NCBI taxonomy): domain Eukaryota; kingdom Viridiplantae; phylum Streptophyta; class Magnoliopsida; order Solanales; family Solanaceae; genus Nicotiana; species Nicotiana otophora. The sequence goes on from AWOL01S0020786.1 coordinate 22,989, forward strand.
GAAACCCATATGATATTCAGGGTGCCAGAATATCTTATTTCGAGTTAAACTGATTTTCCCTACACTCCAGGATACAAATGGTGTCACGTACTTAGCTATTTCTTCTTGAGGCTTACTATTGCCGAATAAGGCACGTATGGAATAAAGCAATTATTACTGTGCTTCTCATAACTCATAGTCTTCCAAGAATAACTGATGCTAATGTCTCTATCCTCCCGATCATTCCTCCCATATGTCACATGTCTAAAAGGACTCACTTCTTTTATATCTCCGGATCATGTACATATTTCCACGTTATCAATGTGTACTAGGAAACTCTATGCCTCATTTGTCAAATTGATGATGTCATCACAATGATTAATCATGTCAACACTATTGGTAGTACCCTTCATGTCTCTTAGGACATAATTTCCTGAAATACCCTTCTCGGCACGTTGATGGATTCTTGAATAATTCAAGCGAAATCTCAAACCTCGTTGTTCTTGTTTGTATCAAATCTATCGAGAGTTATAGGTTCAAACATATCAAAGAAGGATAATCATCCCGTGATCAAATATATTGGATATGAAGTTTTATGGTCATATTCAAGTTAACACATCTTAGAGTGATTGTTAGAGGTCTCCAAAGGTTTATTTTAGGTGTTCGACGTAGGGGTTTAGAGTTAAAGAAAGTGAACGAGTTATTCTCAAGATTTTCTCTATGAATATATTAGGTGAATTGTTAAGGAAGGTAAAGTATGTGTAGTCACATTAGGCCTTATGAAATCTTGCAGGAGATATGCCGAATTATGAGTATGCTAATTCCCTATCATTGTTCTCCCTATACCCGGTGTTTCATGTGTCTATGTCTAAGAAGGTAGTTGGAAATCCTTTGTCTATTGTTCCGGTGAAAGCTAGTAAAGATGAAGTTATTGGATAATTGGCCTATTAGAGGTACTTAATTTTCATCCTTGTTAGATAAGTCCGGGAGTTGATATTGACTCCATTAATGTATTATGGCAAAGTCTGTAAGTCGAGGAGGCCACCTTGAGGGCCAAAAGTGTTAAGGAAATAAAATGTTCTCACTTGAGTGTCTAGTCAAATGATTGTGGATCGAAATGTACTTTCTTTGTGTTGCGATTTAAATATGTGCAGTTCATGTCCAGATGCTACTTTTGATAATGTAATGTCGGTAAATGTTGAAATTTATATTATTGGTATGTTGTGATGCTTTGTCTAGTTGCGAATGTGTTGTTAGGAGTGGTTTTGGTGATTCTCTGGCAGGTGAATAGGCCTAATTACAGGGGAGACTCTGGCGAAATATTTGGAAATTTAAGGAATTAGTCAAAATTTGGAACTGTTGGTGTGTGAAGTAACAGTTGGGTCATATTAGATGCAAATGGCGGATCTTGACCCTCATTCGAGGACGAATAATCCTAAGCGGGGGAAAATGTAAGACCCCGTTAAAACTTTCCTAATGATTTAAGATTTTTAAAGTGCGCCAATGCTATTTTGGAATAATGTGTTTGAGTATTAAAGGAGACCCATGGGATGGAACCACATTATTTTGAAATGAAAATGTATGTTTAAGGTGCGTTGGAACATACTAAGGAATATTTTTGAATGGCAAGAATTTATGTGGAACAAGTTGGATACATTAAGTGGAAAGGATGTCTCAATTCGCACAAGATCCTATGTCAATCGCATGCTATTACCAAACTGTAACGACTTAGGAGATGATCTACCTATAAAATTAAAGTCCTTTGAGTCTAGTTTCTAACTCATCACACCGTTTGTCATTTAGACACTCATACAAGAAGTTATGACCAAATTTTCAAAGGCTGACTGAATGTGATTCTGCGGTCAATTCTGCGACCGCATAATCATTCAGCGAACCGCAAAAGTAGCCTACGGACTGCACAATGGTCGCAGACCGGTCCAGTGCAGCCCAATTCTGGACATCAGTTTCGCAGTCCATTTGCGGACCTCATACATGTTATGCTGTCAGTTCTGCGACCGCAGACCTGAGTTCAGAGGGTCCATTTTCCTATTTTTATAACCCAACCCCATTTTTATAAATATCCTTTGGGGCTCATTTTGAAGGCAAAAATCGGATATGCTTAGAGATAAGTGAGAGTGTTCTAGAGAGAGAAAGAAGCTCAAGTGATTTGTTTATCAAGATCTTGACCAAGCTTTGAAACCCAACAAGGAAATCTCACAAGATCTTCACTCAAGAGGTAAGGTTCTAACCCTAGTCTTTAATTTCGAGTTTGGGTAAAATATGGGTGATTGGGAGTATGATTCTTGGGTATGAGAGTATTATGTATACATGCATGTACCAATAAGGATTGTGGGAAGATTGTTGAGCTCAAATAAGTAAAGATTTAGTTGTGAAGTGAAATAAATCTTGTGGAAGAACCTTGTAACCAATTTGCACACCTAGTGTTTGATAAAATGCTTGAATGAGCTGAGACCATGAATATCTTCCTAATTTGTGTACAATTCTGTTATGTCTCAAAATAGATTGGGATTGCTAGAATTTCTGGAACGTTGTAGTAACTTAAAGAAAGCTCAAACAAGGTATGTTGGCTAAACTACACTTTTAGAAATGAATTTCATGATGTTCCCGTAATTTTCAAGTATGGTTGGCTCACGTTTCTTATTCCCATGTCCCGAATTATTCCCAATAAATTTGATTGTACCGAGTAAGCAAGTTTCGATGATTATGTATTCAAAATGTGTTCCGAATATTCCTATCACATTATGTTATCCTTCGAGAATGTGTTCAAGAATCATATGTGTATTAAAATATTATGGCTTTGAGTCGTGTTTCAAATGAAAGTCCATTATGCATAACTTGGAAAGAATGCTCCATGCGTCTAAAACTCCTATTGCTCATATGTGTACCTAAAGTCTTGATTGGAAATGTCTTGTTGTTGATAATCTATAAAGATGCTCGAAAGTGAAAGAAGTGAGTTGAAGATATAAAGTGTGGCCGCCGTGCCAAGAATGAAAGCTACACTTGTGGCTAGAGGTGCCAACGAAATGAGATGATGTGAGAAAGATTATGAAATGAGTCTTAATTCAACTGCTCCAAAAGTCACTTCAAAAGTAGATTTGTCTACAAGCTTATGTCCTCAAGTCATTCCCCAATGTAGTTGTTTTAGATAATGCTATGCTTTATGAGTATTTTCAATGTGTTTTGCGTTCTTACATATTCGTGAGTGGAAATTATGTATTGCCCTTTTGGGGGAAAAGTATTTCAAGAATAAATGGGGTGTTACTTGTTTATTATTTTAACTTGTGCGTCGATTGCTAATTATTTTACTTCATTTCTTGGAAATAAATCTATTTTGCTTAAATTCTTCATTTTCAATGAACTTTAAGTTGTGATTTCCAGAATATTATATATATTGATATTTATGATAACGATCCATGAAAGAAAAGAAATGAAAGTGTGGAATAGAAAATACGACCATTGTGCCATGAATTAAGAATCATATGTATGGCCAAGAGAGCCAATGAAATAATGATATTGTAAGTGGATGAAAATGCCAATGAGGCTATAAATGGTGTGAAAGGTTATGAGGTAAATGCATTTGTATTGTTGTTTCCTTTGTTTGCAAATCAAAAAAATATTTTTGGGAGTATCGATAGTCACCGAAGCTACACGTGCCGGTGTAGGAGTGGATTGTGATCATTCCCCTTATTTGGGATGAGATTGATGTGATAAAATTATTTCTCTTAACTGGGATGTGATGATTAATAAAAAGGGATGATGTCGATCCATACAACATTGTGGTGAGATGGCCTAGCCGATCGGTTCATGATCAGACGCTATGCCGCACACATGGTGGTGATTGTGCTGGAAATTATAATTAAAATTATGATTGTGGTTAATGTCTCAGAAGAGATGGCATAGCCGATTAGGCCCTGATCGGACTCCGTGCTAAAAGTATGGTGGTATTGGTATTGTGAACGATGGTATTGCGAACAGTGGTATCTCGGTGATAAAGATCTCCCAACAAAACATGTATATATTATTTTGTTATTTTGAAAATTATTATGTTTTAACTTGGAATTTGGATATCATTGATTGTGACTTGATGTTTCTATGGTTTTCCCTTTCTTATATTGGCATTCTATTTTGAAAGTAGACAGCTAGCTTTACATACTATTACTATTCCATATGTACTAACGTCCCTTTTACCGGGGGCGCTGCATCTTTAATGAATGCAGGTGGTTCATCAGCGGGCAGTTTTGGTCCTCGTTAGCAGTCACTCTTTATTCAGCAGGTTTTGGTGAGCCCTACTCTATTCCGGGCGTGATCTCATTTGAGTTGTATATTATATTTTGAGGTATAGCCGGGGCCTTGTTACTGGCACTTCAATACTACTCTTCTGTTGTACTTAGAGGCTCCGTAGACAGGTTGTGGGTGGTGTTTGATGTAGGGAGTTGAACTAGAAATACTAGTATTTGGCAAACATATTTTTTATTATATCTATAAACTTGTAATATTTTTTAAATTATGAATGAAGCTATTAATGGAAATGAAATGGGAGTTGTTAATGAAATCTTTTCCGTGTTTGATTAATGGAGTGAATTGCCTCTTTATTCATGGTTATGTTTGGGTAGAAGGAAATCTAACAGGATTGCTCGTCTGAGTACACTCGGTTGGGCACCGATCGCGCCCCCTAAGTCGGGGCATGACAACAAGTGCATGAGCATCTACTAGGAAGTAAAAACTAATACAACAGCTGTCTGGAATGTGAAATAAATAGGACAAAATAAATGAATATGATGGAGACTCCGTATGCCGCGGACGTAACATGGAATGTAGCTCGCCGTAATGTCCCCTCAACAGCTGTGCCCATGCTCCCAAATGACTACACGGACAATCAAGTATCCCGACAAACAACTCAAGGTAATGAGGTTCTACCTAAGATTATCTCTAATCAAATTTCAATTATAAGTTTTAGGTAATTAAACTAACAAGTTGAGTTCAAGTAATATAAATATTGCATGGTAAAGTCCTAAGTATGCACGGACATAAACATGATTCTAGATACGTACATACGCTCATCACCTTTTGCATACATAGCTCCCACAATAAGTATCACATAACAAATATAACACCTACATGGTAGTTTCCCACTCACAAGGTTAGACAGGAGACTTACCTTGCTTAGAAATCCGATAACCGGCTCCAACGCCTCGCTAACACCTCAAACCAATGCAAAACGACCCAAAACTAGCCAAATAGCGTGCAAACCAATCAAAATTTACTCAAATACTCGTAATTTAACAATTTATAAAAATTCCCAACTCCACTCGAAAAGTCAACAAAGTCAACCCCGGGGCCCACGTGTCCGAATTTCAAAGATTCTTAAAGATAAATACTATCCATAATATCACGAATTCAAATATATATATATTTTATTCCTAATTTCATGCCAATTCTGCGGTCAAAATCAAAGATTATCATTTCTAAGCTTTTCTTCAGAACTCCCATAAGTTTCACAAATGTTCATGTTTACATCCATATATAATCCATGTATTTAACTCACAATGTGTAGAAATCACTTACCTTGTGATGAATGATGAAAAAGCCAGTTCAAAATCGTCCCAAAACAGGCTCCAATGGAAGAAATTAGCCAAATCCCGATTTTGTAAACTTATACACTACCCAATTGACTCTTCACCGCGAACGTGGTATGTCCCATGCGTTTGCGAAGCACACCCAGCTCCTTCTCCACAATCCTTCTTCGCGAATGCGAGAAAGGCTCGCAAAACTGATGCTCTACCAGGCAACCCTTCATGAATGCGACCACTCGTACCTGAACGCGAAGGCCAGTATGTCCAAGCCCAGCTTCCCCTTCATGAATGCGACCCCTATATTGTGAATGCGTAGCACCACATCCCAGACCTTCGTGAACGTGATTATAACAACCATGCCAGTCGTTTTGTATATTGTATCCATGTTTATTGCTTCTTCTATGTTTATTTGTGGTTATGTGACTTTCGGGGGTAGTTGGATTGGTTTCAGAAAGGTTCGGAGTGAATTAGGACACTTAGTTCCAAGGCTGGAAGGTTATGTTGAAAGAGTTGTCCCGAGTTTGAATTTTATGTAGACATCTCCGAAATGGATTTTTGATAGTTCCAATGGTTTCGTAGGGTGATTTTGGACTTAGGTGTATGTTCAGATATTAATTTGGAGGCTTGTAGGCCGGTTTGCCTTTAATTGGCAAAAGTTGGAAAGTTGAAGGTTTGGAAGGTTGAGAGGTTTGACCGAGAGTGGACTTTATTGATAATGGGCTCGGAATTTTGTTTCAGGAATTGTAATAGTTTTGTGGTTCCATTTGAGACTAATGTGCAAAATTTGAGGTCATTCAGAGTTGATTTAATATGGTTCAACATTAATTTTGGAAGTTGGAAGTTCATTACTTTCATTAGGCTTGATTGGGGTGCGATTCGTGATGTTGATGTTGTTTGATGTGATTTGAGGCTTTGACTAAGTTTGCATCATGTTTTGGGACCTGTTTGTATGTTTGTATGGTGTCCCGGGGGCCTCGGGTATGATTCAAATTGAAATCGGATTGAGGTTTGGACTTAGAGAATTGTTGTTGGTTTCAGTTCTGGTGTAACCTCACTTGCGAGGTTTTGGGCCGCAGGTGTGGAGCCACAGAAGCGGCCATTTATGCGTAGGTGCAAACATTTGAGGAGGCTTCCTGGGACCGCATGTGCGAAAGGACTCCACATCTGCGAATCCACAGAAGCGAAAATGGGTTGCAAGAGCAAGGTCGCAGATGCGACGTGGTGTTCGCAGAAGCGGGTTCTGTGTTGGGCAATGAGTTTTGCAGAAGCGAAGGATTTAGTACATGTGCGCCTCCACATGTGAGAAGTCATGTTCCACATATGCGAAAGATCGAGACTTAAGTAAAGTTCACATGTGTGAGGTTTTGACTGCAGAAGTGGTTCAGCAAAAGCGGCGATTCGATCGCAGTTGCGATTTCACTGGCAATGATATATTTCGAAGGGTTTCGTGGTTTTTCTCATTTGGAGAGTTTTGGGACTCGTCTAAGGGCGATTTTTGTGAGGTATTTTGCTACAATTGAAGAGGTAAGTAAAGATTCATCATTTTTATTGATAAATATTGATTACCCGTTGATTATTACACCTAGCTTATATGATTTTGAAGCATAATTTGGGGATTTTTGGACTATGTATTAGAGAGTGAGAATTAAGGATTTGGAGGTATATTTGTGGATGGAATTTGATGAATATAGTATGGTTGGACTCGTAATTGAATGAGTATTTGAATTTTGTAAATTTTGTCGGATTCCCGGGTGCGGGCTCGAGAGTGACTTTTCGAGTTTGATTAAAGACCTTAGTTTTATATTTTGGAATTGTTTCCTATAGCTATTATAGATGGAATTAAGTTGATTTGGCTAGATTCGAGTCGCTCAGAATCTGATTTGCGTGGCAATGGTTTGTTGGAGTATTGAGTTGTGCGCTTTGAGGTAAGTAACATTTCTAAACTTGGAATTGAGGGTAACTATCCCTGGAAAACAAGTTATTTGTCTTGTGTCGGGGTGATGCACGTTCTAGGTGACGGGCGTGTGGGCGTGCACCGTGATAATCATGATTCGGGTTTATTTTTGTATTGTGTTGCTATCTAGTCTTGCTTTATCCGTGTTATTCTCACTTGCTAGAGTAAGTGAACTGTGATTTATGCTAGAAATTATGCCTAGGCTATGTTCTTATGTGGTTGAGACCTATTGAGGCTATTTCTGTTGTATTGAGTTACCTATTTTAACTGTATTTATACACTCTGTCATGGTTCTTCATTCACATATCATATCTCAGTCTCTGATCGTCATTCATGATTGTATCGCATGGTATCATTGTTGTTTCTTATGTGAAGTTATTGGACTGAATGATATGAGATTGTGAGCCCTTGAGACTTGAGAGATTGATGACTGAGGTGGGCCTCATAGCCGTGTTGAGAGTAGTATTGTGGATCGGGATGCATGTCGCAACATGCTATATTAGCTTTATAACTCTTATGTAGATCGGGCTGCACGCCGCAGCATGCCTTGTTGGCTTTATATTATCTCTTGGTCAGGATCCACCCCTTCGGAGTCTGACATACCAACAGTGAGTGCATGCACATTGATATATATATGTATAAAAAAATATATACACGTGCTTTAGTACAAGACAATGATGCCAGGCTCCCGTACAATGTTGAGTGATTGTGTGTGTGATGAGTGGGTAATTTGGCAGCCAGGTTGAGTATTCCTGAGAGTGTAAATACTTGGGGATATCACTATGAAAGCATTCATTTGACATGCATATATGACATGTAGGCATATGGATGTACCACTCCTCATGCTAGCTGTAATTGACATGTTCCTATTAGTGTTAGGCTTTAATTCTTTACCTTGAAAGCATGTCTAAATTTTCTGTAGCATGAACAAATTGATTTTGATAATTTCTCTAAGTTGTTTGTCATTATTAAACCTGTATTGGCATTATATTGGACTCTGACTGTCTTTTTCTGAGCTCGTCACTGCTTTCAGCCCAAGGGTAGTTCTGTTACTTATTGAGTACATGGGGTCAGTTGTACTCGTACTACACTCTGCGCTTTGTGTGCAGATCCAGGCACATCTGGAAGTGGTGATTGCTAGATCTATGCTAGTACCTACTTGGAGGCTTCAAGGTAGATGCTATGGAGTCCGTAGACCTTGACTCTCTTTCTTTTTATTTTCTTCAGTACCATTTTATTACTCAGACAGTTGTACTAGAGTTTTTGTTTATGTTGATACTTAGTAGTGTGCATGTACTCGTTAACACCAAATTTTGGGGTAGTTGTAGTAGTATTTCAGTTATTTGTATCAGATATTCATGAGATTTATGCTGTTGAGTTTATTAAAACATGTTTATTTAAATGATTAGCTGCTATGTGATTGTCGGCTTGCCTAGCAAGTGCGTTAGGCGCCATCATGACAGGTTGGGATTTTGGGTCGTGACAAGTTGGTAACAGAGCACTAGGTTGCTTAGGTTTAACTAGTCATGAGCAGGCTAAGTAGAGTCTTGCCGATCGGTACACAGACGTCTGTACTTATTTTTAAGAGGCTACAAAACCATTAGGAAACTTCACTTTCTTGCATTCTTATTGCGAGAATTTGTTAATTTCGGAATCTAAACTTCTACTCTTCTGTTCTCCCACAGATGGTGAGGACACGTACAAACGGATTAGGTGGACGTCCACTAGTACCACCAACTAGGGCCGTGAGAGATCGGGCCTACCGTAGAGGCCGAGGTGCGGCTCGTACTATAGCTAAAGCAGCACCTGTAGAGTCACCAGTTGCTCTAACTGAGGAGCAGATACCAGATGTTGTTGAGCCGGTGGGACCAACTCAGGCACCAGCAGTGCCCATTGTGATCCAGGCCTTCAGAAGACTTTGGCCCAGATTTTGATTGTATGCACGAGCTTTGCTCAGGAGATTTCGGTTCCAGCAGCACCAACCACTTCACTGGCCGTGGGAGGTGCCTAGACTCCCGCCGCCGGTACTCTAGAGCTGATAGTTCAAGGACTCCAGACACCGGGGGTACAACTATCCTAGCTGGTTGCTACTGCTCGAGTCGAGGTCGGCATGACACCCGACAGGGATATTGATTTTGGTATTGACCTAGTGCCGGGCACTCAGCCCAAATCTATTCCTCCGTATCGTATGACACACCAGTAGATTTAAAGGAATTGAAAGAACAACTTCAGAAGCTGCTTGATAAGGGATTCATTAGGCCTAGTGTGTCACCTTGGGGTGCACCGATTCTATTTGTAAAGAAGAAGATGGTACTATGAGAATGTGTATTGATTACAGGCAGTTGAACAAAGTTACAATTAAGAACAAGTACCCACTACCGTGCATTGATGACTTATTTGACCAACTTCAGAGAGCTAGAGTGTTTTCGAAGATTGATTTGAGGTCTGGGTATCATCAGCTGAAGATTCGAGATTCTGATATTCTAAAGACAACATTCAGGTGCCGCTATGGTTACTACGAGTTTTTTGTGATGTCTTTTGGGCTGACCAATGACCCAACAATATTTATGCATCTAATGAACAGTGTATTCCAGTCATATCTTGATTCATTTGTCATCATGTTCATTGATGATATCTTGGTGTATTTGCGCAGCCAGGAGGCTCATGAGCAACATCTAAGGATTGTACTCCAGACATTGAGGGAGAAGAAGCTATACGCTACATTCTCCAAGTGTGAGTTTTGGCTTGATTTTGTGGAGTTCTTGGGGCATGTAGTATCATGTAAGGGGATCAAGGTAGATACGAAGAAGATTAAGGCAGTTTAGAGTTGGCCCAGACCATCTTCAACTACTGAGATTTAGAGTTTTTTTGGCTTGGCCGACTATTATCGCCGTTTTGTAGAGGGTTTCTCATCCATTGCTGCACCTTTGACTATATGACCTAGAAGGGTGCCCCATTCGGGTGGTCTGATGAGTGTGAGGAGAGAATTCAAAAGCTCAAGACTGCCTTGACCAGAACTTCAGTTCTAGTTTTGCCGTAAGCATCGAGTCATATATAGTTTATTGTGATGCTTCGCGGATTGACATCGGGTGTGTCTTGATGTAGGAGGGTAGGGTGATTGCTTATGATTCGCCACAACTGAAGCCTCATGAAAAGAACTACCCCGTTCATGATTTAGAGTTCGCGGCCATTATACATGCATTGAATATTTGTACTATCTCTACGGCGTATCTTACAAGGTATTCACAGATCATCAGAGCCTACAATACTTGTTTAAGAAAAAGGGCCTAAAATTGAGGCAATGGAGGTGGTTGGAGCTGTTAAAAGACATGATATCACCATTTTGTATCATCTCGGGAAGGCCAATGTGGTGGCCAATGCCTTGAGCAGAAAGGCTGTGAGCATGGGTTACCTTGCATATATTCCAGTTGGTGAGAGACCGCTAGCATAAAATGATCAGGATTTGGCCAATCAGTTCATGAGGTTAGATGTTTCAGAGCCTAGACGGGTTCTTGCTTGCGTGATTTCTCAGTCTTCTTTGTATGAGTGCATCAAAGCGCGTCAGTATGAGGACCCCCATTTGCTTGTCCTTAAGGAAACTGTGCAACACAGTGATGCTAAGGAGGTTTCTATTGGAGATGATAGGGTGTTACGGGTGCCGAGTTGGATTTGTGTGCCTAATATGGATGGGTTGTGTGAGTTGATTCTTGACGAGGCCCATAGTTCGCGGTATTTCATTTATCCGGGTTCTGCTAAGATGTATCAGGACTTGAGGCAACACTATTAGTGGAGAATAATGAAGAAACATATAGTGGAGTATGTGGCTCGATGTTTGAACTATCAGCAGGTAAAGTACGAGTACCAGAGGCTGGGCGGTTTTCTTAAGAGACTTGAGATTCCAGAGTAGAAGTGGGAGCGTATTATCATGGATTTCATTATTGGTCTCCCATGGACTTTGAAAAAATTGGACGCAGTGTGGGTTATTATGTATAGACTGACCAAGTCTGCATATTTCATTCCGGTTGTGACTACTTATTATTTAGAGCGGCTGGCTCAAATCTATATCTGTGAGATTGTTCGTCTTCATGGTGTGCCGACACCCATTATTTCTGATTGAGGCACGCAGTTCACATCGCATTTTGGAGAGCAGTGTAGTGAGAGTTAAGCACACGGGTCGAGTTGAGTACATCATTCCACCCCCAGACGGACGACCGATCCGAGCGTACCATTCAGATCTTAGAGGATATATTACGCGACTGTGTTATGGATTTCTGGGATTCTTGGGATCAGTTTCTACCGCGTGCAGAGTTTCCCTACAACATATATGAATTGAGTATTTAGATGAACCCTTTTGAGGTTTTATATGGGAGGCGGTATCGATCTCCAATTTGTTGGTTTGAGCCGGGGAAGGCTAGGTTGTTATGCACTGATCTGGTTCGAGATGCCTTGGAAAAAGTCAAGTTGATTGAGGACCGACTTCGTACAGCATAACCTAGACAAAAGAGTTATGCCGATAGGAAAGTTTGTGATGTTGCTTATATGGTGGGTAAGAAGTGTTACTCAGAGTTTCGCCCATGAAGGGTGTGATGAGGTTCGGGAGGAACGACAAGTAAAGCCCTCGATATATTGGCCCATTTGAGGTACTTGAGAGAGTTGGAGAGGTGGCCTACAATCTTGCATTGCCACGTAGTTTATGGGGTGTTCACCTAGAGTTTTATATTTCTATGCTCTGAAAGTATTATCGTGACCCATCTCATGTTTTGGACTTCAGTACGGTACAGCTAGATGGGGATTTTACTTATGAAATGGAGCTGGTGGCCATTTTGGATCGACATGTTTGAAAATTGAGATCAAAGAATATAGCTTCAGTGAAAGTTCAGTGGAGGGGCCAGCCAGTCGAGGAGGATACTTGGGAGATCGATTGGGAGATGCATAGAAGTTATCTACACCTATTTGAGACTCCACGTATGATTCTAGACCTGTTCGAGGATGAACATTTGTTTAAGAAGGGGATAATGTAACAATCTGGCCAATCATTTTGTGTATTGTAGCCCTGTTCCCCTATTTATCTCTTCTTCTATGTTCATTTGTAGTTATGTGACTTGCTTAGGTGGTTGGATTGGGTTCGGGGTGGTTTCAGAGTAAATTGGGATACATAGTTCCAAGGTTGGAAGCTTAAGTTGAAAGAGTTGACCGTAGTTTGACTTTTATGTGGATGACACCAGAATGGTGTTTTGATGGTTCCAATTACTTTGTAGGGTGATTTTGGACTTTAAGCATATGTCTGGACATAGATTTGGAGGTCAGTAGGTCTCTTTGTCTTGAATTGGCGAAAGTTGGAAAGTTGAAGGTTTTGAAGGTTGAGAGGTTTGACTTTGTTGATACCAAGCACGGATTTTGATTTCGGGAATTGGAATAGGTTTGTCGTGTCATTTGGAACTAGTGTGCAAAATTTGAGATCATTAGGAGTTGATTTGATATGGTTGGACATTAGTTTTAGAAGTTGAAAGTTCATTAGTTTTATTAGGCTTGAATTGAGGTGTGATTCATGATTTTGGTGTTGTTTGATGTGATATCAGGCTTCAATGAAGTTCGTATCGTGTTTTGGAGCTGTTGGTATGTTTGGATGGGGTCCTGGAGGCCTTGGTTGTGATTCATATTGAAATCGGATTGAGGTTTGGGCTTATAGAAATGTTGTTAGTTTCAGTTCTAGTGTAACCGCACCTGCGAGATTTTGGGCCGCAGGTGCGGAGCCGCAGAAGAGGCCATTTGTGTGCAGGCACGAGGATTTGGGGAGGCTTCCGAGGAGCGCAGGTGTGAAATGACTCCGCATTTGCGAGTATGCAAAAGCAGAAATAGGGCACATGAGCGAGGTCGCAGGTGCGACGTGGTGTTCGCAGAAGCGGGTTTTGTGTTGGGCAACAAGGTTCGCATAAGTAAAGGATTTAGTGCAGATGCACCTCCGCAGGTACGAAGTCATGTTCCGCAGATGCGGAAGGTCAGGACTTAAGTGAAGCTCGAAAGTGCAAGATTTTGACCGCTGAAGCGCTGATTCGATCGCATGTGCGATTTCACTGGCAGTGATATATTTCGTAGGGTTTCATAGTTTTCTCATTTGAAGAGTTTTGGGACTAGGCTAGGGGCGCTTTTTGTGAGGGATTTTGCTAACATTGAAGAGGTAAGTGAAGATTCATCATTTTTATTGATAAATATTGATTACCCATTAATTATTACACCTAGTTTATATGATGTTGAACCAAAATTTGGGGATTTATGGACTATGTATTGGAGAGTGAGAATTGAGGATTTGGAGGTTAATTTGTGGATGGAACTGGATGAATTTAGTATGGTTGGACTCGTAATTGAATGGATGTTCGGATTTTGTGAATTTGTTTCGGGTTCCGGGGTGCGGGCCCGAGGGTGACTTTTCGAGTTTGATTAAAGACCTTAGTTTTATCTTTTGGAATTGTTTCCTATAGCTATTATTGATGGAATTAAGTTGCTTTGGCTAGATTCAAGTCGCTCGGAATCTGATTTGCGTGGCAATGGTTTGCTGGAGTATTGAGTTGTGCGCTTTGAGGTAAGTAACATTTTTAAACTTGGAATTGAGGGTAACTATCCCTGGAAAACAAGTTATTTGTCTTGTGTCGGGGCGATGCACGTGCTAGGTGACGGGCGTGTGGGCGTGCACCGTGATAATCATGATTCGGGTTTATTTTTGTATTGTGTTGCTATCTAGTCTTGCTTTATCCGTGTTATTCTCACTTGCTAGAGTAAGTGAACTGTGATTTATGCTAGAAATTATGCCTAGGCTATGTTCTTATTTGGTTGAGACCTATTGAGGCTATTTCTGTTGTATTGAGTTACCTATTTTAACTGTATTTATACACTCTGTCATGGTTCTTCATTCACATATCATATCTCAGTCTCTGTTCGTCATTCATGATTGTATCGCATGATATCATTATTCTTCCGTATGTGGAGTTATTGGGCTGAGTGATATGAGATTGTGATCCCTTGAGACTTGAGAGATTGATGACTGAGTTGGGACTTATAACTATTTTGAGAGTGGTAATGTGGATCGGGCTGCACGCCGTAGCGGGTCATAATGGCTTTATGACTATTATGTGTATTGGCTGCAAGCTGCAACAGGCCTTATTGGCTTTATATTAGCGCTTGGGCAGGATCCGCCCCTCTAGAGTTTGACATACCAACAGTGAGTGCAGACACATTGATATATATACATGTTCTTTGGTGAGGGGCAATGATGCCAGGCAACCGTACAGTGCTGAGTGATTGTGTGTGTGACGAGTGGGTAATTTGGCAGCCAGGTTGAGTATTTACGAGAGTGTGAGTACTTGGGGATATTACCCTTAATCATTCATTTGACATGCATATCTGACATGTAGGCATATGGATGTACCATTCCTCATGCTAGCTGTAATTGACATGTTCCTATCAGTGTTGGGCTTTAATTGTTGAACTTGAAAGCATGTCTACATTTTCTATAACATGAACGAGTTGATTATGATGATTTCTCTGCGTTGTTTATTGATTTTGTTAAACCTGTGTTGTCATTATATTGGACTGTGATTGTTTTCATCTGAGCTCGTCACTGCTTTCAGCCCAAGGTTAGTTCTGTTACTTATTGAGTACATGAGGTCGATTGTACTCATACTACACTCTGCACTTCGTGTGCAGATCCATGCACATCTAGACGTGGTGATTGCTAGATCTGTGCTAGTACCTGCTTGGAGACTTCAAAGTAGCTGCTATGGCGTCCATAGACCTTGATTCTCTTTCCTTTATTTCCTTCAGTATCGTTCTATTACTTAAACATTTGTACTAGAGTTTTGGTTTATGTTGATAATTAGTAGTTTGCATGTACTCGTTGACACCAGATTTTGGGGTGGTTGTAGTAGTATTTCAGTTATTTGAATTAGATATTCATGAGATTTTCACTTTTGAGTTTATTAAAATATGTTTATTCAAATGATTAGCGGCTATGTGATTGTCAGCTTTCCTAGCAAGTGTGTTAAGCTCCATCACAACAGGTTGGAATTTTGGGCCGTGACAACGATTAACCCGTCGCGATAGCGTAGAACAAATTTCCTCCAGCTCAAAATCCTTCTTCACGAACACGTGCTCCCCACCGCGTTCGCGAAGGACTACACTAGAACCGACACCTGCAATTGAAAAATAAGGACAAATGGTACAAAACCATCCTGAAATACACCTGAGGCCCCCGGGACCCTTCCAATCACACCAACAAGTCCCAATACCTTATCCAAACTTATCCAAAGGCTCGAAATTTGACGAATAACATCAAAATCACGAATCAACGATCAAAATCTTTCTCTTAATTTTCAAACATTCAATCTTCGCCGAATGCGTCCGAATCATAGCCAAACTTCACGCACAAGTTCCAATCAATAACATGAACCTTTCCAAGGTCCCGGAGCACCATCCAGAGTCCAATAACACTGAAATCCATTCCATGTCAAACTTAGCAATTCCCCTAGACCATCTGATACTCAACCTAAACATACGCCTAAGTACAAAATCACATTACGAACCTATAGGAACCTTCAAATCTTGATTCCGAGGTTGTTTAGTCAATAGTCGAACCTTGGTCAACTCTTTCAACTTAAAGTTTCCTAATTGAGTTATCCTTCCAAATCAACTCCGAACTTTCCAAATCCAAAATCAACTACATGTTCAAGTCTTAATGTATGAAGTGCAGCTACTCAAGATCTCGAACCGCCGAATGACATGCTAGAACTCATAACAACCGTTCGGTTCATTACATATTCTAAGTAATAAGATATTATATATATATATACATATATGGATTTGCGTTATTTGTTTTTATTAAATTTTGCACTTTTGCTTCTTGGTTATATGATTATCTTTTATTATGGGTTATACTTGTATTTGATGGTTTACCTAGCGGGTTAGTTTATGTCTCATCACAACCTGGTGGGTTTTGGGTCATAACATTTTGGTTGGACCTAGTTGCATTCTTGGGTCACGTGGTGTCTGGTGATAATATTAAGGTTGATCCTAAGAAGATTAAGGCAATCCAAAATTGGCCTAAACTTACTATATCTATGAAGATTTGGAGTTTCTTGGGTTTGACAGGCTATAATTGTCATTTTATAGGAATTTTCATCCATTGTAGCTCTATTGATTAACTTAACTCAGAAATGTGTCCCTTTTAGATGGTTTAATGAGTGTGAGGAGAGCTATCAAAAGCTCAATATAGCTTTGACAACAACTCCAATGTTGGTATTGCTCATATGTCCAGGTCGTACACAGTATATTGTGATGCTTCACATATTGATCTTGGTGGTGTATTGATGCATGATGATATTGTGATTGCTTATGTGTCACGACAGTTGAAGACTCACAAGAAGAATTATCCAGTTCATGATTTGGAGTTAGTAGTTATAGTACATGCACCCAAGATTTGGAGGCACTACTTGTATAGTATGGCATGTGAGGTCTATACTTATCATCGTAGTCTCCAGTATTTGTTCAAGAAGAAGGATTTGAATATAACATAGTAGAGATAACTTGAATTGCTCAAGGATATGTTATCAATTTGTAACGACTCGCCCGATCATTTTGAGCTTTAGTATTCCTTTAAGTGATTTGAGACTTTGAGTAGCTTCATATTATGTATTATGACTTGCGTGTATGGTTGGTTTCGATTTTCGAGCAGTTCAGGATTGATTTGTAAGAATGATTCTCGTTTTAAAAGTTTTAAGTTGTAAGAGTTGAACAAGGTTTGACTTTTGCGTAAACGGACTCGGAATCGAGTTTTTATTCTTTCGATAGGTTCGTATGATGATTTTGGACTTATACATATGTTCGGATTTGGTTTCGAAAGTTCCTAGAAGAATTCGACACTATTTATCGAAAGTTGGCAATTTGATGAACTTAAGAGTTCATAAGTTTGATCAAGAGTTAACTTTGATATTGTTGGACTCCAATTGGTTTTTCAAGACTTTGGATAGGTCTATATAGTTGAATTGAAATTGAGTGCAAAGTTTGGAAGTAATCCAAAGTGTTTATGTATGATTCAGACGCTCTTTTGAAAGAATGAAGATTTAACAACTTAAGATAAATTCTATTTGGTTTGATCCTCGTTTCTTTGTTGTGTTCCCGCCGGTGTTTTGAGGCTTTGCATAAGTTTGAATAAAGTATTTGTACTTGTTGGCATGATTGGATGGAGTCCCGCGGGGTTTTGGTGTGTTTTGAATCATTGGTTGAGAAACTAGTTAAGTTAAGGATTTAAACTTTGACCATGGTCAAAATCAAGTCAATATGACATATTTTCGGTGTTTTGAGTGCTGGAGCAGATTCGTAGCATGTTTTATGATTAAAATGCATATATGGTTTGTGTCCGGAAGGTTCCGAATGAGTAAAACAAAGATTTGTTTTGCTGTTTTTTTCCTGGTGTAAGTAATTACGAAGATGCCATGTATATCCCTGAAATTTTCAGATTTCTTTTAAAACTTCAAAACAACATATCTCCCTCATTTTAAGGCCAAATTGGGTGATTCAAGAGACTATCTTGGGTGTAATCTCGCAAGGATCATGTTAGGCTTATCAAACATGAGTTTAGGGATTAACTAGGATATGATTCAAGTTGGGAGAGCTACTGCATTTTTGTTTTTGTTTCGAAATTTAGTCACTTTTTCTCACAAGATTTTGGAGCTCGATTTTGGGCAATTTGGGGGGAATTTTCACGATTTGAATTTGAGTAAGTGTTTTTGACTCGAATGCATTTATATTGTTATGATTCCAACCTCGATTTTAGTGTTTGATTAATGATTTAAATTGGAAAAATTGGGGATTTTAGTAAAAACTCTTTAAAACATAAATTGATGGTTTGAAGGCCGATTTAAGGTCGGAATTGAATGATTTTGGTATACTTGTACTCGTATTGGAATGGATGTTGGAAATTTATGAGTTTTACCGGGTTTCGAGGTGAGGGACCTAGGTCAATACTGTTCAAATGACTAGTTGACAGTACAATGTAAGGAAAGGACTCCAAGGGACTGTGACGACCAAACATCTCTACTCTAAATCCTCGCAATCAACAAGCTAACTCTACCCGAGTCTGATATCTCCAAAATTTATAGAAGTGTAGTATGAATACATCACGGTCGGTACCCAATAAGTGTCAAGACTAACCTCGGTGTAGTAGTGATGAGGTACAAGTCAAGACACCCACTAGACAAAATAATCTATGCAGTATAGGAGTATAAAGCTAATAAAGGAAAGCAGGAATCAGTAAATGGCAACAAGAATCGACGTGTGATATAAACAGTAAGGCAATAAGAACACCATGAGAGTACCGTTGAAACCAAATAGGGAACACAAATGACAACCAATTAATCAAGTCGTTCTAACAAAAGTTCGCAACGAAATTACCCGAGATACTTCATCTCCTAGTCACAAGTCACGGGTCTTAACCCACCATCATATGCTCAAGGCACCTTGTGCCCACATCTAAAATCACATCCGCAGGGATAACTCATGTGCGAATATCTCAATCCGCCCAACATGATCACAAGATCACGTTCACAATTCGCCCAACATGGTCACATGCTCATAATCACAATCCGCCCAGCATGGTCACATGTTCACAATCACAATTCACCCGGCATGATCACATGCTCACAATCACAATCCGCTCGGCATGGTCATAGGCTCACAATCACAATCCGCCCGACATGATCACATGCTCATAATCACAATCCACCCAGCATAGTCACAAGCTCAATAGCAACTTGAAAACAGATAATACAAGAACACATGGGCATAATTAACACTCTGTATCACTTTGATAGCCACCCGTATCACTCTGTATAATAGCCACCCTTATCATTCCGCCCGAACAATAACACAATAGTGTAATGACCCGACCTGTCATTTTAAGCAATTACATTCTATTCAGCTATTTGGAGTCTTGATTAGCTCCGTATGATATATTATGACTTGTGTGTATCGTTGATTTTAGTTTTCAGGTGTTTCAGAATTAGTTTGGAAGAGTGAATTTCACGTTTGAAGTTTTAAGTTGGAAGAGTTGACCAGGTTTGCCTCTTTAGTATTTGACCTCAGATCGAAGTTTTGATGATTCCGTTAGGTCCGAATGATAATTTTAGACTTAGGCGTATGCCCGAAATCTCATTTGGGTATTTCTAGAAGGTTTCGGTACTAACGAGCGAAAGTTGGAAATTTAAAGGTTTGGAAAGTTCATAAGTTTGATCGGGAGTTGACTTTGGTGAAATCGGGTTCAGATTATACTTCCGTGAATTAAAATAGTTTTTTATGTCATTTGAAACTTGTGTGCAAAATTTTTGTTCATTCCGGTTTGATTTGATATGTTTAGGCACGAGTTTTGAAAGTTGAAAGTTCAAAAGTTCATTAAGTTTGATTTGAGGTGAGATTCATCGTTTCGATGTTGTTATGCATGATTTAAGGCCTCGATTAGGTCACTGTTAGGTTATGGGACTTGTTAGTATGTTCGGACGGGATCCCTAGGGGCTCAGGCATGTTTTAGATTGATTTCAGACTATTTTTCTTCATGTTTTCACTGCTGGTTGTTGCTAGTTTCTGTTGCCTCGATTGTCCTTCGCGATCGCGAACATGGGGATGTGATCATGTAGAGGAAATCTGGAAATGGTATTTTCTTCATCGCGGTCGCGATTTGATGATTGCATTCGCGTATGAGGAATTGTGGTCACGTAATCTTGAGACTATGCAGCTGAGAGCTGGAGCATTCTTCAACGCGATCGCATTATTTGAGTCGCGTTCGCGGAGCTTTGACATCAGTGGTCATCACGTTCGCGTGTCT
The DNA here is from genome assembly GCA_000715115.1 of Nicotiana otophora. Taxonomy (NCBI): domain Eukaryota; kingdom Viridiplantae; phylum Streptophyta; class Magnoliopsida; order Solanales; family Solanaceae; genus Nicotiana; species Nicotiana otophora. The sequence goes on from AWOL01S0020786.1 coordinate 43,384, forward strand.
AGTATCGTGAACGCGTATGGCATTTTGGTGGTAGTGGCTTTTGTTTTTCGCGATCGCGAAAGTTGTTCCACGATCGCATAGATTATTTCTGGGGCAGTGCATTTTTCTTCTTCACGTTCGCGATGTTATTTCTGCGATCGCGATTCATTGATTCGTCCAATGATTTTAAAGTACTCTATTTAGGAAGTTTCGACCATTTTATCATAGTTGGAGCTAATGGAGCTCGGATTTAGGTGATTTGTGAAGTGATTGTTCCCAACATGAATTGGGGTAAGTGTTCTCTACTCGGTTTTGAGTATGTTGCATGAATCTATCTTCATTTTTGGCAATTGATTGATGATTTCAAAAGAGAAATTGGGGGTTTTGTCTAAAATTTCATAGAGTGATTTTTTGAGTTTTGAACATTGGTTCAGAGTTGGATTTGAGTGAAACTAGTATGGTTGGACTCGCAATTGAATGAGTTGTCGGATTTTGTGAGTTTTGTCAAGTTCTGAGGTGCGAGCCTAGGTTTGATCTTTTTGGTTGACTTTGGAATTTTGATTATAGATTCCACCTTTATTGATTGGGTTTGTTTCCTTTAGCATTATTTGATGTTCTTGAGTAGCTTTTGGCTAGTTTCGAGCCGTTTAGAGGTTGGTACGCGCAGAGATGCATTTCTAGAGTATTGCTTGGCTTGCTTGTCATTTGTCTTGGCTTGTTTGAGGTAAGAATCCTATCTAAACTTGGTTGGGGCACTAGTCACCTGGATTATTTGTGATAGCTACATGCTATGGGTGCGCATATGTGTGGGGTTTGAACCCATGTGCCAGCACCAAGGTATTTATCCATGCTCGGGGTAGTGCTTAGGCTACGATACACCTAGAGTTGACTTTTAAGCTTTAAGCTACAATGTATTTCATATTTGTATCATTGTTGTGAACTATGTGAGCCATGTTTGAGGTTACAAAGAGGCTAAATCCCTGAATAAAACTTGGTAATTACTATATCTGTGATAAATTGCCGATTTGAGATATGATAGCACACATTGCACATGCCTACACTTTAGCATGTAATTATACCAGTCTAGGAGCATGAAATCTGATATTTTATCCATCATATACATGTGTTCTTGTATATTTGCTTATGTGTGATATGATTGGATTGGATGCCTGTGACCACGCTAGGCGGATTATGTTGATATGTCTGTGACCACGCCAGGCAGATTGTGTTATTATGCATATGACCATGCCGGGCGGGTGGTGATATTAGCACATAAGTTGTCCGTGCGGATCCAGATATTAATACTATAGAACGTGAGTTATCCGTGCAGTATGTGAGTTGTCCGTATGGATCCAGATATTGATAATATAGCACGTGAGTTGTCCGTGCGGATCCAAATATTGATACTATAGCACGTGAGTTGTTTGTGCAACACATGAGTTGTCTGTGCAGATCCAGATATTGATACTATATCACGTGAGTTGTTCGTGCGAATCCACATATTGATACTATAACATGTGAGTTGTCCGTGCAGCACGTGAGTTGTCTATGCGGTGATATTGATGTGAGCTCTGGGAGAGCTGGTTACCGTTATTGGATCGGGTTGCATGCCGCAACGTGCTGATATTTGGTTATTGCATTTTATCTTTAGATGCAAATCCCTTGACCGATTACCTGATTTACTTGCATATCTTCCTTATATGGTGGATTGTTGACTGAGCAGAACACTTTAAAACCAAGAATTGTGAGCATAAAAAATGGTTTTACCTGAGATTGTTCCTGATTTGATCATATATATGTTCTATACTTGTTGGAATATTGAATTGCACAGGTGTTAGTGAGTATCATCTATAGTTCTTATTCTTTTATCTCGCCAAGGTTAGTTAGGATACTTATTGAGTACATGGGGTCGGTTGTACTCATACTACACTTCTACACCTTGCGTGCAAATCTTTGTGTTGATGCTGCTTTGTAGAGCGAGGGCTAACATTGAAGATGTACCTGCATTCTAGTTATGGCTATCGCTTGTCCTTGGTAGCATTAGATTCAGATTCTGTTCATTTACATTTCAAGCAGATGTTATAATTATTTATATTCAGTTTTGTTAAAATCTAAGTCTTAGTGGCACATGACTTGTACTACTAGTCCTCGGGAATTCTTTGTATAAACGTTCAGTTATATTATCATCATTTGTCTCACTAAATCTCATTTGAATTGGATTATTTTTAAATTGGCTTACCTAGCGAGTCAGGTTAGGTGCCATCACGACTAGTTGTATTTTGGGTCGTGACAAATAGCCACCCGTATCACTCCGTACATTCAACAAACAATGAGATGCCACACTTATGCCCCGCATAACAACAACTGTGAAATGTCACCCTTATACTCCGCATAACAACAACCAAACCACACAACAATTCACATGTGCTAACATCACAACAACATGACATATCAACTCATACTACAAGTGCCCATAGGCCACAACCTTTCCAAAGATCCAATAATATCAATATTTCCACGACAAATAGCCCACGGCTCAAACACAATGCGTATAGTATATCAATAACAGCAAAATGAACGGGAAAGTAACTCAACAAGGAACAACACCGCCTTTAAACACAACTTCAATTAAAATAGATTAATACATTTCGATAACCTCAAATCCAATTAATTATTTAAGGATAAACTTGATAGTGAAAGTATTTCTATGAAATAGCAAACTTTTGATTCTAGCATATGAATTAGGCTAACAATGAAAGAGATGGCACGAACTAGTTCTACGTGTAAATGCATGAGAAAAACCCGGAAATAAAAGGATATTATGTAACAACAATTTCAACTAAGAGTAACTCCATAATAAAAGAAATCACATAATGATAAAAGTGATAACAACTTAAAATAAAGTATATAAGAGCAACTCGACAAGTAAAGAATGTGACATGTAATGACAACTTCAAATAAAGCATGTGATAGTAGACATGATGAATAAAAGATATAACATGTGCTAACAATTCCAAATAAGTACATGAAAGAAGCCCAATAGTCTAAGCCGGTCAATTTTCCACATATAAGCCCGAGTACGTACTCGTCACCTCGCGTACACGGCTTTCACATGACACAAATAGCATAAACGACTCAAATCCTAAGGGATAGTTCCCCCACACAAAGTTAGGCAAGATACTTACCTCAAAGAAGCTAAACTGATACTCTAAAATGACCTTCTCGTGTGAAACAACCTCTGGACGGCTCAAATCTAGCCAAAATAACTTATTATCATAAATAAAAATCATAGGACAAAATTCACAAAATCCGAATACACATTCCGATACGAGTCCAACCATACAAAAATGATCCAATTCCGATATCAAATCGACCTTCAAATCCTCATTTTACATTTTTGAAAGTTTATGCAAAAATTCTCATTTTCTCCCATTCAAATCACTAATTTAATGTTAAATAAAGATGGAATCACGAAATATAATCAAATCAGGATAAGTAACACTTACCCCAATCCAAAGTGTGAAAGTTCCCTTCACAATCGTCCAAATCCGAACTCCATAGCTCAAAATATGATAAAACGACCAAGACCTTCGGAATAGGGTACTTTAAACACTGCTCCAGAGGTACCCTTCACGATCGCAATTCAAAATATTTCCAGCACAAACTTTACCCTCGGCGATCACGGCCATTTCCCCGCGATCGTGATGAACAAATTCCCAATACCCTTCCCAAACTCTTCTCAGATAATCTGTAGTGTAACAACCACAACTTTTTGTAGAAAACTTCAAATGACAGATGGTTTGATTTTCTGAAAACTAGACTTAAAGGACTACGACTTTTCTTTTTTTGGATCACCTTCAACTTCCTTATAGATTGCAAGATATAAGCTTCCAAATTCGGGTCAGTGACAACATAATTTCCTCTACGCGATCGCGAAAAGGCTTCCGCGACTGCGATTCACAGTGCCCAAACAATAAATTTACTCTTCAAAAATGCAAACCAAAGTTCGCTATAGCGCTGCATACCCCTGTGGCTAAAAACTAGCAACTAAAAATGACCTAGAAATAGTTCGAACCCACCTCAAAACTCACCCGAGCCCCTCGGGACCCCGTCCGAATATACCAACAAGTCCTATAACATAACACGAATCTGCTCGAGGTCTCAAATCACATCAAACAACATCAAATCTATGAATCGCACCTCAAATCGAACTTAATGAACTTTCAACTTCTACAACTCTCGCCGAATCATATCAAATCAACCTGGAATAACCTCAAATTTTGGATGCAACTCTCGGAATCACAATACGAGCCCGATATCTGCAGAGTCAACTCCCGGTCAAACCTCTCAACCTTCCAAACCTTCAACTTTCCATTTTTTGCCAAAATACATCAAATCAACCTACGGATCTCCAAATCCAAATATGGGTATACGACTAAGTCCAAAATCACCATTCGAAGCTATTGGAATCATCAAAACACTATTCCGGAGTCGTCTGCACAAAAGTCAAACTCCGGTCAACTTTTACCGTTTAAACTTCTAAGACAAGATTCATCCTTTCAAATCAATCCCGAATCATCCGAAAGCCGAACTCGACCACATATGCAAGTCATAATATATAACACGAAGCTACTCGAGACCTTAAGCCACCGAACAAGATGTTAATTCTCAAAACGACCGGTCATGTCGTTACATTCTCTCCCTCTTAAACAAACATCATCCTCGAACGTGCCAAGAACCTCTCTGAAGTCATCAATCTCTGAATGTACTCACCATACATATACTCGTGGGTGACCCCACGTCACCCTAATCCATATAAGCCCGACAATACCATCTCAACTGAAGATTATTCTTCCCCCTAACACTAATAAACCTTAGAACCAAAATGTTCACCATCCAATAATTTCCCAAAGACCCGGTTCCCACGCTAACACATAGTATCAACCTCAACCAGCTGCAACAACTCCTGCATACACTCACAAGGTGCAACCACATGATGTAACACATCATACATATGCCCATAACAACATCTCTGACCACCATAGCTGTCCATAATCAAATCCAGCACCGACAAATAACCTCATCTCAGCTAAAACCTTGTCCCAAAGCTTTACAACGCTGACAACAATGCAAGAAACATGCAGATCTCGTAACCATTCGCCAAAATCAACAAGTCACACCCAACACCACCTGGGCACACACCTCGCAAGCTAAAACCCAATAAGCACAAACCAATATGACTGAATATTGAAAGAGAACCACATTAGAGAATCATCAAACAAGCCAGACAAACACAACTCCATTTTAGTGTCATACTACGAATCAATTCCACAAGGGAGAATCAAAACATATGAACTAATCACAAGGATATCATCCTAATATAACTCCACCGCGGCATGCAGCCCGATTCAAACATATCAAACCATATGAAAATGCGAGAATCCCATCCTCAGCTTTGAATCACAAGTAGAATACATATCATACCAACAGAACCCTTCTAATAATTCAATTCCGCTAAACAAAATCATAACACGTAACGAACTCCCCATACCGGTAGAGCCTCTAAATCACAAATCGTAACCAAACCATCCAACAATCACACTAAAACTTACCATAATTAGTAATAGAAAGTTCAATCTAGTCTTATAGCTCTCAATGGTGAACACAACAAAATGATAGACACGGGATACCACTTTAGAGTCTCTCAACAAGGGTAAAAACATAAGCAGAGTACTAGAGTCACGAAACTCACCCATGTGTGAATCAAGATAGGAGGACTCACCCCGATAAGAAGAGCGAAATCAAAATAAGAATGATGATCCTCTATAACAAATAAAAATCATACCTGTAATGACACCATTTGGTGTAGTGGCCTCAGCCCTACCATGGAAAGCATAGCAATGGGGCGGGCCTCCCCCTCTAGGGCGCCTTCTACCCACCTGTCCTCCACCTCTAGATAGCTGCGCAGATGGGGTAGTAATTGGAATAGGGCCCATAACCTGAGTGCTCTGATGAAATACACCTCTCTCCAGTCTAGGACAATCTCTCATGATGTGCCTGGTATCGCCACACTCAAACCAACCCCTCTATGGGCGTGGGTGCTCGTACTTAATCAGTGCCGAATAGCTGGAATAACCGCTGTAGGAACCCTGTGCCAATGGTGCACTAAACAATGACAACCCCATATGAGTACCCTGACTAACTAGAGCATCACGAGTAGTCTGAAGTGCGGGCTAGACTACTTGACTGCTCGAGCCTCCGCCATGATTGGTCATAGGTGAAGAGTAGAATCCACTGAACCCTACAGAACCTCGAGACTTCATGGTCTCCTTATCCTCTCTCCTCACCCCGAATACGCTCTAACATCATGGAAATCTCCACCACCCGCTGAAATGGAGTATCAGTATCGAGCCATGCTGAATCTAAGACCATAAATAAGGCCATCAATAAATCTGCAGATTCGTTCTCTGACTGTTGGAACAAAAGTAGGTGCATGACGTGATAACTCACTGAACCTGACGGCATACTCTGACACTATCATGGTGCCCTCACGCATCTGCACAAACTCTGTACACCATGCATCCCAGAGGGTATGGGGAACAAACTCCCTCAAAACCATCTCTGAAAACTGAGCCCAAGTGGGTGGTGCTGCATCGGCTGGTCTACCCTCCTCATAAACTTGCCACCACTGATACGCTGCTCCCGACAGCTAAAATGTACTAAAAGCAACTCCGCTCACCTCTACAATACCCATGGTGTAGAAAATACAGTGACACTTCTCTATAAATCCCTATGTATTCTCGGTAGCTGTGCCACTGAAAGTAGGTGGAATATACCTCATGAACCTCTCAAGCCTCTTCTGCTCCTCCTCTGATGCCCATGGCCTGACCTCAGGCTGAACCGGAATAACAGACTGTACCGGCTCCACACCCGGAACCTGACCAATGTAAGCCTACTACTTTGGAGTACGGGCGGTGAGAGTCTGAGCTCCTCCCCCAATCTGCGAAGTAGCTGGTGCAACTGAGATTAATCTTGTCTGAGCCAATGTACCAAACATGCTCAGGAACTGCGCTAAAGTCTCCTGAAGTCCGGGGGTAACAACAGGTGCCTCCGGTGCATGTCCCCAATGGGATCTACTGGCGGCTGCTCAACTGCTGCTATGGCAGGTGCTCTAGGTGCGACACGTGCCCCTCCTCGGCCTCTTCCTCAGCCCCAGCCTCTTGCGGCTCTAATAGGGGGCGCAGATGTTTGCTCGGCTGATCCGGTAGCGTGTGTCCTCACCATGTTGAGAGAATAGAGATACAAAGGCTCAAACTTTGAAATCACAAATTTGCACGACAGGAATAAAAGAAGTAGAAATTTCCTAATAGTTCTGTAGCCTCTCGAAGATAAGTACAAATGTCTCTGTACCGATCCGCAAGACTCTACTAAACTCGCTCATGACTCGTAGAACCTATGAACCTAGAGCTCTGATACCAACTTGTCACTACCCAAATTTCCTTTCATAGGATGTCGTGATGGCATGTAATCTCTAAGACTAGGTAAGTCAATTATTTACAAAAATCCAAGGCAATTTAACAATGACAATTTGAAACATAGTTTAATATAAATTCCGAAACAAAATCAAAATAGGCCTATGTGACAATAATCATAACAACCTCCTAGGATTTGGTAATATGGAGTCACGAACTCTAGTTGAATACATGGAGTGATCTCAAAGATCGAAATACAATAATGTTCAAATGACAAGTTGACAGTACAATGTAAGGAAAGGACTACAAGGGATTGCGACGACCAAGCAACTCTACCTTGAATCTGCACGAATAACAAGCTAACTCTGCCTGAGTCCGATATCTCCAATACTTGGTTCTGTATAAGAATTTGCAGAAGTGTAGTATGAGTACACCACGGTCGGTACCCAGTAAGTGTCAATACTAACCTCGGTGGAGTAGTGATGAGGTACAAGTCAAGACAGCCACTGGACAAAATAACTTGTGTAGTATAGAAGTATAAAGCTAATAAAGGAAAGCAGGAATTAGTAAATGGAACAAGAATCGATGTGTGATATAAATAGTAAGGCAATACAAACACCATGAAAGTATCGTTGAAACCAAATAAGGAACACAAATGACAACAAATTAATCAAGCCATTCTAACATAAGTTCGCAACTAAATTACCCGACTTACTTCATCTCCTAGCCACAAGTCACGGGTCTCAACACACCATCATATGATCACGAGACCTTGTGCCCATATCTGAAAACATAACCGCATGAACAACTCACATGTCGATATCTCAATCCGCCCGGCATGATCACAGACTCACATTCACAATCCGCCCAGCGTGGTCACTGGCTCACAGTCACAATCCACCCGGTATGGTCACAGGCACACAGTCATAATCCGCCCGGCATGATCAAAGGCTCACAATCACAATCCGTCCGAAATGGTCATAGGCTCACAATCATAATCTGCTTGGCATGATCACAAGCTCATAATCACAATCCGCCCGGCATGGTTACATGCTCAATAACAACTTGAAAACAGATAATACAAAAACACATGGGGATGATTAACAAATGTTAAGTTTCATACACCTGAGGTAGTATACGTGGCATGCTACAGCGTATGCTTGTACGAGTGTACTACTGCAGCTCAAGTCAACAAGTAATATTAAAGACATCGAGTAGCTCTTCGAAGCAACACAACAAGTCACGTAAGGTGTATGACATACACAAGGAAAGCACACCATCACACGAAGATCACCAACATAATGTACCCAAGCCATCACACATCATCCCTGACATTGCTACCCTTATCTCTCCAATAGGTATCACTCTGCCTTAACAATATCATTAGCCACCCGTATAACTCTGATAGCCACCCATATCACTCCGCATAATAGCCACCCTTATCACTCTGTCAGTACAATAACACAATAGCCACCCATATCACTTCATACATTCAACAACCGTGAGATGCCACACTTATGCCCCGCATAACAACAACGATGAAATGCCACCCTTATACTCCGCAAAACAACAACCAAACCATGTTGATACCTAATTTTGCCTTCATATTTTATAAAATATCATATATATTTTCAAAATATCATTTTGAATTATTATCCAATTTACAAGAGTCATGTAAGTATTTTCTATGATTTTTCATAATTTTTAAAAGTTTTAAAATTGATTTTCTTGCATTTAAATTGTTCAAATATTTATTAATTATCCTTTAAAATTATTTTATGATGACTTAATCATAAAAAATTATTACTTACACTCAAATTTAAGTTTATAACATTTTACCTTATTTCATATAATTACATTTGTATTTTTGAGATATTTACACAATTTTTGCAATAATAGCCTATATTCTATACATAATTATATTTTATACACCGTTTATGCCAAAATATCATTATTATATTTTTATAATATTAAGATATTATTTTAAAGGATTTTACTACATAAATAGTATTTTTATTATTTATTAACTACTTTTTATAAATTATTTTTAATGAATTTTGTGTATTTACGCTATGGCCCAATTCTTGAGCTAATTTCGGACCCAAAACCT
>AWOL01S0020790.1:29232-42320 GCA_000715115.1 Nicotiana otophora
TTGGCATGTATTGATTGGTAAGGCGGGGCCCTGTCCCAACCATTATGACTTTTATGTACTCTTAGAGGCTTGTAGACATATGTCATGTATATGGGTACTTGTATGGCCTTGTCGGCCTATGTTTTGAGTGTACAAATGATCATGTCGGCCTTATAGGTCCTTATGTCACATGTATAAGTTTCTTTATCATGATGGATCGTCCTATGTCGACTCTTCCTTTAAATTTTATTCTGGCTATCGCATGACGTCCCTTCTGTCCTATTGACCCATGATGGTGTGATAAGAAAGATATGTTACGTTGGTACTCGGTTGAGTAAGGCACAGGGTGCCCTTCGCGGCCCTCCGATTTGGGTTGTGACAATAAGCCTTTATAAGGAGCCATGTAAATACTCGATATGTAGCTATTGTTGTAGGCGAACTCTGCAAGCAGTAGAAACAGATCCCATGAACCCCCGAAATCCATAACACAGGCACATAGCATATCCTCCAAGATCAGAATGGTGCGCTCAGACTGCCCGTCTGTCTGGAGTTTGAAATGTTCTACTCAACACAACTTGTGTGCCTAACTCATGTTGCACAGCACTCCAAAACTATAATGTGAAGAGCGTGCCTCGATCGGAGATCGTGTACACCGGCACACCATGGAGACGAACAATCTCACGGATATAGATCTGAGCCAGTTGCCCTGAAGAACATATAGTCACAACTGGAATGAAGTGTGCAAACTTAGTCATTCTATCCGCAATAACCCACACTACGTCAAATTTCTTCAAAGTCCGTGGGAGCCCAACAACGATATCCATGGTAATAGTATCCCAGTTCCACTCTTGAATCTCAAGTCTCTGAAGCAAATCACCCGACCTCTGATGCTCGTACTTCACCTGATGATAGCTCAATCACTGAGCCACATACTCTACTATATCTTTCTTCATTCTTCTCCACTAATAGTGCTGACGCAAATCCTGATACATCTTGGCGACACCTGGATGAATGGAATACAACGAAGTGTGAGCCTCCTCAAGTATAGACTCATGAAACCCATCCACATTGGGCACACATATCCGGCCCTACATCCGCAACACCCCATCATCTCTAATAGAAACCTCCTTAGCATCGCCATTCTGCATTGTGTCATGCCCCAAACTCAGGGTATGACCCAAGTCTCTGCAGAGATGACCGAGAAACCACGCAAGCAAGTGTCATGCCCCAAACTCAGGGTGCACGACCGGAGCTCAACCGAGATAACCCGGTCGAGCAAGCCTGTACATTAGTTTCTACCTGAACTTATTTAAGAATAACAGTAAAATCCAATTAACTAGTTAAGCGCGCGAGGAGGATCAAGTAAATAACAACTCAAACTTGTTATCCGTAGTTACATCATATATAAGTTTCAAAATACATACTCTTTCATAGTTTGATGTGGAACGTGTGATACAATTACAACATTACCAATTGGACTTTCCCCATACCAACATACCACCCACGCTATGTCTACAGAGCCTCTATTAGATACAAAAGAGTACAATGATAGTGCCGGCAACAAGGCTGCGGCTATACCTTAAAACATGGTGATAAATTAAAAAGATTATACATGACCACGAGTGAAGTGGAGCTCACCAAATCAACTGGGAAAAGAGTCTAGTGCTATCGCTTATTAGTGTCGTCTGCTGTGGAACCACCTGCATCCATTAAAGATGTAGCGCCTCGGGCAAAAGGGACGTTAGTACTGCCGAATAGTACTAGTATATATGACTAAACACTCTCTCAAAGAAACGAACAGTAATTCAAGTAAGGACAATCATAATACCAGTTAAAGCATCAAACAATTACCAAATATCAAATTAGAGATAAGATAAGTGTTAAATAAATTTCCAAATTTTAAGTTGGGAAATCTTTGGTACCGGTATACCACTATTCGAAATTTTGATTAAGATTTCCAACACAGTCACCGCCACATGTGCGGCATGGCGTCCGATCACGACCCGATCGGCTAGTACGTCTCATGCGATATATCAACCAAATCACAAAATCAATTACCATTCTAACACAATCACCGCCATGTGTGTGGCATGTCGTCCGATCAAGACCCGATCAGCTAGGTCGTCTCATGCGATACATCAACCAAATCACAATTTCAATTACAATTCTAACATAGTCACTGCCATGTGTGCGGCATGGCATCTGATCACGACCCTATCGGGTAGGCCGTCCGATGTGAGAAATCACCCTTTTCTATCAATCATCCCGTTTCATATTTCTTGCAGATCTCTTCATTTCGTTGGAACTAATGGTCACAATTGTATTATTTCTCTTGGCACATTTGTTGTGTTTCATATTTTGCATTACATGATTCGTATTTCATGTTTCATATTTCATGCACACCTCTTTACTTTCAACCAACATAATGGGCTTTCCAATAACAAGGCATTTCTATTCAAGACATTTAAGCACACATTTGAGCAAATAGGAGTTTCAGGCACATTACGATTTCTTACACAAGCTTTCATCAGCTTTCCTTTGAAACACAACTTGAGGTCAAGGCATTTAGATATACAAGCCCTACTTTGAACACATTTTCAAATAGTAGTACAACATAACAAGAGCATTTGAATTACATATTGATCACGGATGTCTTTTGACACCAGCTTATCCGGGCAATCGATTCACAATAAGCAACTCGGGACTTGCATGAATATTGTGGGGCTAAATTTTAAGAGAAAAGTTTAGCCAACATACCTTACTTGAGCTTCCTTAACTCTAAATGTTCTGGAAATCTTAGCAACTTCAATCTATTTTAGAAAAGAAGCAAATTGAACCAAAATTAGGAAGATGATCATGGTTCTAGCTCATTTGAGCATTTTATCAAGCTCTAGGTGTACAATAAGGTTTCAAGGTCCTTTTATGGAGGATTCCTTCATCCCACAACCCATTCTTTACTATTTTAGCTCAACAATCTCCCTACATCCCATGATCAATCATGCATGCAAAATAAGCCACTCCCATACCCATGAATTATCTTACTACTTGCCCATATCTAGTTAAATTTTGAAATTAAGAGATAGGGTGTAGAATCTAACCTCTAGGATGAAGACCTAGTGTGCTTCTCTTGTTAATTTTTCCATGATTTTGAGTAAGAATTGGGGAATAATTGATTGAGGAACTCTCTCCCTCTTTAGAGCCTTTTCTCTCTCTCCAAATATCAAGTTCTCCCTTCATAAATGGTCCATAGAGTCTAAATAACAAAATGGGGTCGGGTTATAAAAACCCAAAAATGATGCTCCGAAATGGGATCTACGATTGCATATGCGACAGCATAACTCTTTTGCGGTTCGCGAAATGGGCCGCAAAATGACCCTCTAGAACTGGGCTGGTCTGCCCTATTCTGTGGCCGTTATGCGGTCCGCAAACCTGTTCTGCACTCATAATGTACTGCAGAACCTCCCTCCGCAAACTTTCCAAGCTGGCTCTATGATCAGTGTGTGGCCCGCGAAATCGTTTTGCGGTCGCATAATGGGTCGCAAAATGACATCCAAAAATCATCCAAATGACCGCCTCACTCTACGGCCATGCCGCGGCCTGTAGAGTGATTTTGCGGCCGCATAATAGGTCGCAAAAATGTCCAATTTTGTGAAATATATTCCTCCAACTATAATTAATGCATATGCCTACCTCGGCACCATGAAACCTCGAGTTATTTTAGGAAAAATGTTATTGGGCCTTACAGCAAGAACCCGGCTAGGCTCCGAAAAATCCAGTCTCTCAAATTGATTAGAAAAGCCTGAACATCCATGGCTAGTGGTCTCTCTGCCACCGAAAAATATGCCAAATTACCCATACTCTGAGCCTTTGTACTTAAGGCATGCACCACCATATTGGCCTTCTTGGGATGATACAAAATGGTGATCTCATAGTCTTTCAGCAACTTTAACCATCTTCGCTTCTCCAAATTAAGGTTCTTCTGCTTGAACAGATACTGGAGACTCCGATGGTCGGTATAGACCTCACATGGAAGAACATATAGATATTGCCTCCAAATCATCAATGTGTGAACAATAGATACCAATTCTAGGTCATGCACAAGGTAATTCTTCTCATGAACCTTCAACTGTCGAGACGCGTAAGCAATCACCCTACCATCTTGCATCAACACCGCACCAAGCCCAATACGTAATGTATCACAATACAAAGAGTAATACCCGAAACTTGTATGCAACACCAGCACTGGGGCTATAGTCAATGCAGTCTTGAGCTTCTGAAAATTCATCTCACACTTGTCGTACCATCTGAAAGGAGCACCCTTCTAGGACAATCTACTCAAAGGTGCAGCAAGTGATGAGAATCCCTATACGAAACGACAATAATATCCGCCAAAACTAAGGAAACTCCGGATCTCAGTAACTGAAGACGGTCTGAGCCAACTCTGAACTGCCTCAATTTTCTTCGGATCTACATTGATCCCTTGATTAGACACCATGTGTCCTAAAAATACCACCTAATCAAGCCAAAACTCACACTTGGAGAATTTTGCATATAACTTCTTCTCTTTCATTGTTTGGAGCACGATCCTCAAGTTCTGCTCATGGTCCTCCCGACTGCGAGGATACACCAAAATATCGTCAATAAGCAGATGATGAAAGAATCAAGACATAGCTGGAACACACTGTTAATTTTGTGCATAAATGTTATTGGGGCATTAGTCAGCCCAAATGACATCACTAGAAACTCGTACTGACCATACTGAGTTCTGAAAGCATTCATCAGGAATTTTGATTCACGAATCTTCAACGGATGATACCCTGACCTCAAATCAATCTTTGAGAACACTTTAGCACCCTGAAGCTGGTCAAATAAGTCATGAATGAGTGGTAGTGGGTACCTTTTCTTGATTGTAAATTTGTTCAGCTGCCTATAATCAATAGACATCCTTGGAGAGACATCTTTCATCTTCACAAATAGAACTGGGGAACCCAAAGCGAGACACTAGGTCGGATGAAACACTTATCAACCTACACCTGAAGTTGTTCCTTTTACTCCTTTAATTTTGTTGGTGTCATATGATATGGTGCAATAGAAATAGGTTGAGTGCCCGGAACCAAGTCAATACCAAAATCAATATCCTTATTGAGCATAATGTCTGTTAGGTCTACTGGAACAGATATGGGAAATATCTCACCACCGGAACTAACTCAACGGTAGGAGTATTAGCACTAACATCTCGCACAAAGGCTAGATATGCTCTACGAATAACTCACATGCCAATAATTACAATCCACCGGGCGTAGTCACAAGCTCAATATCTCAATCCCCCTGGTGTGTTCGCGAGCTATTAGTTCAGATTACATCACACAGAAAAACATATATACAAGATTACATGTACATGACCAATGAATATCAAATATCATACTCTTGGACTGATATAAATGACATGGTATGGTGTATGTAGGTGCAAAGTGTGCTATGATAAGTCAAATAGCAATTCCATCACAAAAATAACAATTATCAAGTTAAATCATGAGAGTGACCTCTATGTAACATCAAATATGGCTCTATTAGGTAACAACGCGGTACAAATATGAGAAACATCACAACATATATCTTGACAATCTGAGAAACATCACAACATATATCTTGACAATCTATTAAAGGAATTTCATTACCTAAGTACTACCCCGAGCATAGATAAACACCCTGGTGCATGCACATGGGCTCAGCCCCGCACATGTGCACCACCCATAGCACGTAGATATCACAAATAACTCAGGCAACTAGTGCCTCAACCATGTTTTGGTAAGATACTTACTTCAATCAAGCGAAATCATTCCTCTAACAAGCCCATCCCGCGTGAATCAACCTACGGACGACCCGAATCTTGCCAAATTAACTTAATATAATCAATAAAAGCCATAGGAATTGATTCCAAATAATAAAGTCAACCTAAAAAGTCAACCCCAGGCTCGTGCCTTGGATCCCGAACAAACTCACAAATTCCAAATACTCATTCGATGAAGAGTCCAACCATACCAAATTCATCAAATTCCAACCACAAATCGTTCCTCAAATCGTCAAATATCAATCTCAAATAACATAGTCCAAAAACCCCCAAATCCCAACTTACATTCATGAATATTAGGTGTATTAATCAATGGGAAATCAATATCTATCATCAAAAGTGATTAAATTTCAATTAGCTTTTTAATTAGGAAAAGCACTCTAGATATTATAGAGTATACTAGCAAAATTGCATCTATGATCCATAACAATGCACCTGCGACATCGTATTTGCGGCCAAAATCATGCACATGTTAATGACACAAGCACGTAACATGTCCTCCAAGATCTGAATAGTGTGCTCGAAATACCTGTCTGTCTAAGGACGAAATGTTATGCTCAACTCTACCTATGTGCCCAACTCTCGCTGCTATGCCCTACAAAATTACGATGTGAACTGAGTGCCTCAATCCGAGAAAATAGATACGGGCACACCATGAAAGCGAACAATCTCACGAATATAAATCTGAGCCAAATACTCTGAAGAGTATATATCACGACTGGAATGAAGTGTAAAGAATTGGTCACTATCCATAATGACCCATACTACATCAAATTTCCTCAAGGTTCGAGGAAGTCTAACTACAAAATCCATGGTGATACGCTTCCACTTCCAATCTGGAATGTCAAGCCTGTGAAGCAAACCACCCGGTTTCTGATGCTCGTACTTCACCTGCTGACAGTTCAACACCATGCAACATAATCAACAATATCATTCTCCATCCTCCTCCACCAATAGTGCTACCCCAACCCTGGTACATCTTTGCGGCAATCAGATGAATGGAATACTGTGAATTGTGGGCCTCCAAATGTATCAAATCTTGCATCCTATCCTCATTCGGCACAAAGAACCGACCCTGCATCATCTCCAATAGTAACTTCCATAGCATTACCGTGTTGCACCATGTACTTCAGGACAAGCAATTAGGGATCATCGTACTGACATACTCAAACAAGAAAGACAGTGAAACTACGCAAGCAAGAACTTGGCTGGGCTCCAAAATATCCAACTGATTGGCCAAAGCCTAAACGTCAAATGCTAACGTTCTCTCCCCTACTGTAATAAGCAAGACTCCACATGCTCTCAACCTTCCTACTCAAAGTATCGGCCCCCGCATTGGCCTTCCTCGGATGTTTATCATAGTCCTTTAATAGTTGTATCCACCTCCATTTCCTTAAGTTCTGATCCTTTTGCTTGAATAAGCGATGTAGACTCCTGTGATATGTGAACACCTTATAAGATATGCCATAGCGATAGTGCCTCAAAATCTTCAATGTGTGAACAATGGCTGCCAACTCCAAATCATGTATAGGGTAGTCCTTCTCATGGTGCTTCAACTAACGTGAAGCATATGCAATAACTCTACTATCCTACATCAATACACATCCAATGCAAATCTATATATTATCACAATAAACTGTATAAGATTCATACGTAGAAGGCAAAACCAGAACTGGAGCTATGGTAAAGACAGTCTCGAGCTTCTGAAAGCTCTCCTCACACTCATCGGGCCACCTGCATTGGGCACCCTTCTGGGTCAATCTAGTCAAAGGTCCAGCAATGGACGAGAAACCCTCCACAAAACGACGATAATACCCGATGATAGTAAGGAAACTCCCGATCTCAATAGCAGAAGACGGTCTGGGCCAACTTTGAAGTCCCTCCACCTTCTTCGGATGCACCTTAATCCTCTCATTAAACAACCCGTGGCACAAAACTTCCACCGAATCAAGCAAATAATTACACTTGGAGAATTAAGTCTAGAGCACGATCCTTAGATGGTGCTCATGATCCTCCTGGCTACGTGAATACACCAATATGTCATCAATAAGAACTATGATGAAGGAATCAATATAGGGTTGAAATACACTATTCATCAAGTGCATAAAGGTTGTTGGGTCATTGGTCAGCCCAAAAGACATCACGAGAAACTCATAGTGACCATAGCGGGTGCTAAAAGTTATCTTCAAAATATCTGAAGGCCGAATCGTCAACCGATGATACCTCGATATCAAATCAATCTTCGAGAACACCCTAGAACCCTCAAGGTAATCAAACAAATCATCGATATGTAGCAGCAAAAACTTGTTCTTGACAATAACTTTGTTCAGCTGCCTATAATCAATACACATCCTTANGAAACCCTCCACAAAACGACGATAATACCCGATGATAGTAAGGAAACTCCCGATCTCAATAGCAGAAGACGGTCTGGGCCAACTTTGAAGTCCCTCCACCTTCTTCGGATGCACCTTAATCCTCTCATTAAACAACCCGTGGCACAAAACTTCCACCGAATCAAGCAAATAATTACACTTGGAGAATTAAGTCTAGAGCACGATCCTTAGATGGTGCTCATGATCCTCCTGGCTACGTGAATACACCAATATGTCATCAATAAGAACTATGATGAAGGAATCAAATTAAGGTTGAAATACACTATTCATCGAGTGCATAAAAGCTATTGGGGCATTGGCCAGCCCAAAAGATATCACGAGAAACTCATAGTGACCATAGCGGGCCCTGAAAGCTGTCTTCAAAATATTTGAAGGCCGAATCCTCAACCAATGATACCCTAATCTCAAATTAATCTTCAAGAAAACCCCATCACCCTCAAGCTGATTAAACAAATGATCGATATGCAGTAGTGGTTACGTGTTCTTGACAATACCTTTGTTCAGCTGCCTATAATCAATACACGTCCTTATAGAGCTATCCTTCTTCTTCCTAAATAGAATCGGTGCACCCCAAGGGGACACACTGGGCCTGATGAAACCCTCAGCAATAAACTCCTATAGTTGTCCCTTCAACCCTTTCAACTCAATAGGTGCCATGCGGTATAGTGAGATAGATATCACCTTCTGCTAGCAATTATCTCATCTTAAATAAGGGGAATAATCTCATCCAAATTAAAAAATATAAATTCATCACATCAATATGGGGATTTACCCCTCAATAACTCCTACACCGGCACGTGTAGTTTTAGGTGTTAGTTTGTTTTAACCTACCCTTCCTCGGTGACTAACGATACTCCCAAAAACATTTTTGTTTTGCATACAAAGAAAATAGAAATACAAATACATTCACCTCGTAACCTTTCACACCATATATACCTTCATTAGTACTTTCAACCATTCACAACATCATTATTTCATTGGCTCTGTTGGCCACACATATGATTCTTCATTTATGGCACGGTGGTTGTATCTCATATTCTACATTTTCATTTATATACATTCAAAGATCATCATCATAAACATCAACATATGGATTCATAGGTAACACACAATTTCAACTAATGAGTATGTATGAACTTAAATCACATTGGAGATGATTATAAAAGAGAGCATGGTGATTTACGACTAAAACAGTGGTTAAAATCATATGTATTAGTTGAAATAACCATACTTTAGGACGACTTGAGTACATAAGCCTTTAGGCAATTCTATTTTCAGAGTAAATTTAGAATAGTTGATTCAAGGCTCATTTCAAATTCTTTTACACATCATTTCATCTCATTGGCACCATTGGCCACAAGTATAACTTTTATTACCCACTTCTTTCCCTTTCAAGCATCTTTATAGATTATCAACAATGAGAGCATTTGAAATCAAGGTCTTAACTATAAATATGAGCATTAAGGGTATTGGGCACATTGAGTATTCTTTCCAAGTTAAGCGTAATGGACTTTCATTTGAAACATAAATTGAAGTTATAACGCTTTTACACATAAACCATACTTAAACACATTCCCTAAGGAGATAACGATGAAATAGGAGTAATTGGAACATGTTTTATGTACATACATCTTTTGACATATTGATTACTCAGGATAATCGAATTTATTAGGAACACCTCGAAATATAGGAATTAGGAACTTGGGCCAACAATACTTGAAACTTACAGAAACATCATGGAATTCAATTCTAAGAGAGTAGTTTTAGCCAACATACCTTTTTCGAGCTTTCCTTAAGTTACTACAACGTCCCAACACCTCTAGAAATATAAATCTATAGGAAGATAGCTATAATCGGATAATAATTAGAAGGCTTCTCATGACATAAGTATCTTGGGAATTTGTTCAAACACCTATTATGCAAAATTGACTACAAATCTATACAATGGTAATCCCCTCCCCACTCAACCAATTTCAACAAGAAACTACCCAAAATAGTTCAATAACCCCACATACTACCACCTAATGTTACATGCATAGTCTATCCCCGATTCCATAACCTAATTAAACCCATAACAGTTTCATGAAGGTTTTAGGACAAGATCGTACCCAGGTAGATGATGGTCTAGTGAGTGGCTTCCTTTGAATCTTCAAATTGGAGCAAGGATTGATGATTAGAATGACTTCATCTTCTCCCTCTCTCTCCAGGATACTATCACTTCTCTATAAAATTATAGATATTTGCTTCAAAATGAGCCCCAAAGGCTACTAATCAAAATGGAGTCGGGAAAGAAAAGTTTCAAAAATAACCCCCGATGTCAATTATGTGGTGCAATCTGTGGTAGCAGATCATATACGTGGCTAGAAGAATGGTGAAAAACTGGTATGTCAATTCGGCGATGCCATTTTGGGGCAGCATAATGGTTATGCGGCCAGCAAAATGGTTATGCGGCTAGCAGAATGGCCACAAACAGGTTTTTAAATTCTGTATTGGGTCTGGTCAACTCCTCCATGCAATTTCACGACAACGTAATGGTTATGCGGCAAACAAAATGGCCACAAAATGGTTTCCAAATTTGAATTACTTCTGATTCATTCCGTGGTGATTATGTGGTAAGTGAAATAGATCTGCTATAGCATAATGGACCAGTTGTTTAGTGTATTTGATCCCGTTTTTCCTTTTTGAAGCTTCCCATATATGTATTTGTGGTTCCGTGACATGCACGGATAGTTGGTTGGGTTTCGGGAAGGTTTTGGGTTGATTTGGAATGCTCGGTTCTTAGTTTGGAATCTTAGGTTAAGAGTGTTGATAAAGGTTTGTCTATTGCGAAAATGACAATCAAACCTCTTATGGTGATTTGACTTAGGCATATGCTCGGAATTGGATTTGGAGTTTTTATGTTGAATTGGCTCTTCTTGTAGAAAGTTGGCAATTTGGAAGCTTAGAAATTTCATAGGTTTGACCATAGGTTGACTTTGTGGCTATCAGGTTCGGATTTTGGTTTTGGCATTTTGAACTTGTGTGCAATGTTTTGTGTCATTCAGAGTTGGTTTGATAGGAATCAGACGCTTAGTTATGATTTTAGCGGTTCTTGAGTTTCATCGTGAATTTTATATGTTTTGGTGTCCGACTCATGGTTCTTGATATTATTTTGCTATTTTGAGTTTGCAATAGATCGCGAGCAAGTTCGTATTGTGTGGATGTTTGGTGTGGAGCCCCGGGGGCTCGGGTGAGTTTCAAACGTATTTCAGATTAGTTTGGACCTAATTCATAATTGCTTGTGTGCTACTGTTGCAGTTATAGCAAATGCGAGCACCTGTTCGCATTTTCATATACCCCATTTCCAAAGTAGTAATCCCATTTGTGAAGGGGGTAGTGGATGGTATGCTTTGCATTTGCGAAGCAAGCCTCGCAAGTGTGAAGTGGGTTGGGTTGGGAGCAGGTCGCTTTTGCGAAGGTGTATTTCATCGCATATGCTAAGTGAGTGTCACTTTTGCAACATTCTCTTGAATTTTGGGGATTTGGTATTATGTTTTGAAAAATAAAAATTTTAGATTTGAGGGTCAAATTGGATTCGGATTTGAAAACCAAACACGTATATGGACTTGTGGTGTTATGGGTAGTCGAGATAATGTTAAGGTGCATTCCTTTGTTAATGGCATTCCATTATGACTAGATTTGGCATTCCATTTTTAATGTGCATGGGGCGACATAAGAGTAGCTAGTGGGGGATAGATATAAGATATATCTGGGGTGATTCTAGTTGTTGTTTATATGTTGGTACCGAGGGTTGATGTTTTGATCAAATTCTTGTTTTTATTAAATGACTTTCCCTTGTGTTTTATGAGTCGGTTGTGGAATCCAACATGTTATCACATGCCCTGGTCCCATTGATATGTTGTTGGCAAAGGCGTATTTTCTTACATTGACTTGTTGTTAAACATTCTTTGAGGTGGTGAATATTTGTTTTGTTAAATTTTCCGTTGTCAGTTTTATTTTGATATCTTGCACATGTTATTTTTACTAGCGAGTGTCTTTACTTTAATCGAAGTTAGTCTTGACACTTACTGGGTATAGATTGTGGTGTACTCATACTACGCTTCTGCATATGTCTGTGCAGATCCAAGTATATCGGATCGTGCTGGACACTAGAGAGTCGAGCCTGAGCTGCAGAGACTTCAAGGTATACATGTTGTTCTGCTCACATGCATCGAAGTCACCTTCTGTTGATTCCTTACTGTTGTATATTATATCCCAAACAATATTGTATTTTAAGACTTCTTGTACACTCTCTATAGAGCTTATGACTCAGTATTAGCGTGTTTTGGAATTAGACTATTGTATTTCTGTTTTGGTTATGTTATTGTACTTTTTCAGCTTTCATAAATCCTATATTGCAGTAAATATGACGAGATCACTATTTGAGATAAAGGGTGAAAAGATTAACTTTGGGTAGGGGTCTCATGAAACAAAGTTATGAATTTTTATAGGAAAAGATAGATGAATACCATAAGGTATGTTACTTTTTAAATTTAATATTTGGGGGTTATGAATGAAATGCATATGAGTTACGAATATTATAAATAGTAGAAGTTAAGGTGGTATGTGTTATGAATGTATAATTTTAAATTTTAAAGCAAATAAAAGATAACACAGATAAATGGAAATGGTATTCAAGTGTTAAATATATGTGGGCTATGTTCTAGAAAACCGCTACATTGGGTTCTTGATTACTCTGTTGTGTTAAACAACATAAATGAGAGAAATGAGGGGAAACCAGTATTATGAAAAAGAAAAATTTTCATAAAGTTACACATTAAACATTTGGGAGTTATGGATATGAAATGGATGGGAGTGATTGA
>AWOL01S0020796.1:9592-27096 GCA_000715115.1 Nicotiana otophora
TTGGGTACCGATTTGGTACAGGATGCCTTGGATAAGGTCAAGATTATTCAGGATCGACTTCGCACAGCTCAGTCTAGGCAAAAGAGTTATGCCGACTAAAAATTTTGTGATATTGCATTCATGGTAGGAGAAAGAATATTGCTCCGGATTTCACCTATGAAAGGTGTAATGAGGTTCGGAAAGAAGGGCAAGTTGAGCCCTAGGTATATCGGACCCTTTGGAATTCTTAAAGGGTGGGCGAAGTAGCCTACAGGCTTGCATTACCACCTAGTTATCAGTGGTTCATCCGGTGTTCCATGTGTCTATGCTCCGGAAATATCATGGTGATCCGACCCATGTGTTAGATTTCAGCTCACTCCAATTGGACAAAGATTTTACTTATGAGGAGGAGGCGATGGCTATTCTAGCCCGGCAGGTCCGACAGTTGAGGTCAAAGAGTTGTCCTTCAGTTCAGGTGCAATGGAGGGGTCAACCGGTAGAGGCATCTACCTAGGAGTCCGAGCCGGACATGCTGAGTAAATATCCACACCTTTTCTCCAGCTCAGGTACTTTTTTTAACTCCGTTCGAGGACGAACATTTGTTTTAGAGGTGGAGAATGTGATGACCCAAAATATTATCTTTAAATTTAATAAGTAATTTTGTGTTTTAAGACCTCGAAAAGTACCATTTATTATTCCTCGACTTGCGTGCGCAGTCAGTACAATTTTTCAAAAAAAATTTATGTGAAAAATGGATTAAAATGGGAAATATAACTTTAAAATTCAAGTGAGTTGACTTTGGTCAACGTTTTTAGCAAACGGACCTAGAGTAGTGTTTTGACAGTTCTGGTAGCTCTGTATCGTGATTTGGGACTTGGGCGTATGCCCGAAATTTAATTTGGAGGTCCCTAGCTCAAGTTATGACCATTTAACAGAACTAGCAATTTAAAGGCTAAATATTCCAAGTTTGACCACGGGGTTGACTTTTTGATATCGGAGCCGGAATCCGATTCTGGAAATTGGAACAACTCCGTTAAGTCATTTATAACTTGTGTACCAAATTTGAAGTCATTCCGGATTCATTTAATATGTTTTGGCACGAGATTTGCAAATTGAAAGTTTAAAACTCAAAGTTCGAATCGGGGTGTGAATTGAAATTTCAGTGTTGTTTGACGTGATTTTAGACCCCGAGTCAGTTCGCTAGTTGCTCATTTGTGTTGAGTTCTAGCTTTCGTAAGCTTAACAATGGTCCCTTATTATTTGTTGTAGATTGAAGTACTAACGGGCTGAACCGGCGTCGTGTGTTTAGGTAAACGGCAAAGGTATGTTAAGGCTATCCCTTATTTACTTTTGGCGTGATCCATAAGATACAAACGAAATGAGCAAATACACAACTTTCATAAATGGATGTATTCATAGAAGTACTAGGAGTGCCTATGTTCTTGATTCCCCATGTGTTCTATTATTATATCATTTGTTTACGGGTCTCAGAAAAATACGTAAGTTGATAAAGTTTATTCAAGATATCTTACTGACTTACTTCATTATACATTGCATTCATTTATACATGTACATTTACCCATAACCAGATGGCGTTATATACGTGTATATTGTATGTATATGGGATATGGAAAAAGGTTACGTCGTTATATATGCACCACCACCTGATCAATTGGTATACATTGATGATTTTGCCTACAAAGGCCGAAATGATATGATGGGATGCCCTCAGAGGCTTGATGATGTTATGTACTCATATATCTATGCATGGTATGACATTTACATGCATATGCATGACATTATAAATGTTTCACGGATCACAAAGATATTCAGACTTACATATTGAGTTCTTTACACCATGTTTCTTTCATGCCTTACATACTTGGTACTTTATTTGTACTGACATCCCTTTTGCTTGGGGATGCTGTATTTCATGCCCGCAGGTCCCGATAGATAGGTTGACAGCAGTCCTAGTAGGTTATCAGCTCAGCGGAAGATGTTGGTACACTCCACTTGCTCCGGAGTTGCCCATTTGGTCAGTATGATTTGGACATGTATTGATTGGTATGGCGGGGCCCTCTCCCGACCTTTATGATTTTATGTACTCTTATAGGCTTGTAGACAGATGTCATGTATATGGATACTTGTATGGCTTTATCGGCCTATGCTTTGAGTGTACAAATGATCATGTCGGCCTTATAGGCTCGTATGTCACGTGTATAAGATTCTATATCATGTTGGGTCATCCTATGCCTAGTATTCACTTATGTTTTATTCCAGTTATCTCATGATGGCCCTTCTGGCCCATTTACCTATAATTGTGTGATAATAAAGATATGTTACGTTGGTACTCGGTTGAGTAAGGCACCGGGTGCCTGTCGGGGCCCTCCGATTTGGGTCGTGACAAAAGTGGTATCAGAGCAGTTCTATCCTAGGGAGTCTACAAGCAGTGTCTTGTTTATGGGTGTGTTGTGCACCACACTTATAAGCAGGAGGCTACAGGGCATTTAGGGCTGTCACTCTTTCTTCTTACTCTAGATCATGTGGTAGAGCTCAGTTGTAAGAATTCAAACTCCTAAATTCTATTTTATTCGTAATACAACGATACCTACATCTAGAAAGACAGGTGGTAAGAGACTGATTGTGGCCGTGGAAGAGTTGAGTTAGAGGAACTCGATTTTGCATCAAGCTTATGATGAGTAGATGGGGAGTCTTCAGTAGATCATGTGTGTACTAAGACGTGTAAGCTTCTTGATAAGGAGCCCTAAGGCATGAATATCTATCCACCCATATGGTTTAAAGCAACGAGAGAATCAGAAGGTGGATACAAGTTTCAACAAGTAAAAGAAGCAAGGTGAAGAAGGGTACGAGGTACCCAATTAGTGAAGATTATCAGTATTTACAATCCAGACAGAGAAATATAAGCATTTTGAGTTACCTTCAATTGTAACAGAGGTATGTACAATTAGCACACCCATCTTAGTTATGCTCCATGGGAGCCAACATATATAGTTTAAGAGAAGGACGAGATGTCAGGATCCAGGTGGGGTTAGAGTAACCCAAAATAGTCGATGGATTGTTAGCGTTATCTGACATTTTCGAAGGATTTTGTAATAGTCGGCACCGTGAGAATTTTAGAGATAGCGTTCCGGCAATAATAGAATGGACAATAAAAGAATAACCTTTAAAGTTCATTCAAGAAGACGCTTCCCTAAAGCAAGCACTGTGAGCAGAGTTAAGCTTAAGGGACTAAGTGTGCCACTTACACTGGGTGTCACCCTCATGAGTAAGAAATTTCGTTATCCTTGATATAGAAGGATTACCATAAGGCAAGTAAGAGTCAATGAATATGTGAAAAGATACCAAATATGAAGAGAGGGGAAAAGATGGTGTGATATGGTATTAAGTAGGAGTTATATGGTTTGGGGAACTATGGAATAGTAAAGGAAGAATGTGGTAAAAAAGAGAAAGGGATGGGATTGCATTTATTCAAATCCCACAGATAGGTTACGACTCCAGAACATTACGCAAGCACGATGGCATGGAGGGTCAATAAAGGTTTCCAACCAGGATGTTATTGATAAATAAGTACGAATGAATACTTGATACATAAGGAGCCAATGCGAGATGTAAGTTAAGACAAAGAACATATCCTAAGAGAGCTGATGGTTTCCGTAAGTTATAAAAAGCTCAGTATAGCATGAGTGAACTCAGAGGAGTCCAAGACTAGGAACAATTAGAAGAGATGGAATGCTACCCTGGTAGTAGAATAAGGGTTTAATTGTGAAAAACAAGAGGATGACATTTATAAATTTGATTGAGTAATGATCTAAAGAAAAGGGATTTCATGAATTACACGGGATTAAAATACCCCAATAAGATGAATCACATTTGGATGCTATGAAATACAATTATTGAAGTTGATCAGGCAAATCACTTTAAATGTTCCTCGATGCGACTTGAGCCCTAGTGACAATGTGTTACGTAAGAGGTTTCAAGTTATCGGTGGTAGATTGTAGATAAACATTGAGGTGAATCAAAAATGGATGGATAAAGGTTACAAAGTATGAGATAAGATTAGGCAGTCATTCTTAAGATGAACAGTAATGAGGAAGCCTTAAAGGACTTAGATTTATACATATAAGACAAGCAACGAGAGTAACCTAGAGTTTGGTAGCATACCTCAGTAACAATAAACCGAAGTAAGAGTTATGGTATAGTATGACCTACTTAGATGTAGTAAAGCCATAGACGCCCAAAGGGACAGCTTGTCATAATTCTGTATATGTTTACAAAGTGAGGCCTAGAGAATGGCTAAAAGATAGATGAAAAATGAGAGAAGAGTCGCATAGGCGGCACATACAAGGACAGAGTCATACAGACTATATGATAGAAGGTAGCAATAGTTACGAGATTGGAAGAATTCTGACCACAAGTTGTGGTGTGAGAAAGAGGCCTAAAGGGGGGGAATGCCCTAGCCTTTGGATTTATTCACAGTAACGGTTGCTTAGATGGCAAGGAGAGTATTAAAGTATTTGCAAGAGCTATAGGTTATGAGAATGATAAGTGCATCAGTCAACATTCGAGGACGAATGTTTCAAAGGGGGGAATGATGTCACACCCCATGTTTTTGAATGTGAAAGTACGTCATAAGTCAATTGATGTAAGCTCGGAAATGAGATTCTCTTTGAAAGTATATAAAGTGATCTAATGACATTACATCCCGTATTTCCGTTCAACACACAAACGACTAGGTTGAGGACGAATGCACTTAAACGTGAGAAAGGAGATTTTGGACAAATAAAAATGAGCTGCTTGCTTACCCGACGTGCCTACTTCACTAACTTACTTTCCGTCCTACTAGCTTGAGCTACTTAACACATGTCGTGACTATTAAGTGAGGGTAAGATACGTGTCTAAGTGAATAAGGGCAGCATGTGACACCTATTAATTAACCAAGTAGGTGACAAGAAGGTGTGTCACCTACTTGCTAAAAGGGAAGGCCCAAATTAGTCCACCTAAAAGGACATGTGTAGGTTATCCAAGAGGGCCCTTTTAGGGGATGAATCAAGTCATGTATCCTCATAATATCCAAGTAGTAGAAACATAAAGAGAACCACGACATTCTCTCCCAAATTAACCTACTCCAATCTCTCAAGAAGTTGTTGATAATCTTCTTCGTCTTTCAATTCAAGTTAAAGGGTAATCTCTAATCTTGAAGGATCCAACGTGAAGCAAGTTAATGGCCATCAAGGGCAATATACTACCATTTTTTCATCCCTATAAGATCTGATATAGGTAAAAAATCCCCCCTCCTTCATATATTTGAGTTTATCTAAGTTCTAGCTAGGATGTTGGTGAAAGACTTGTGAAGTAGGGGATGGGAATTGAGTTGAAGTTATTGTGGTGTTATATGGAGTAGTTTCATATTATTATATGTCTTTCACATAATAGTATTATCATGGACATGTTGTGTTTAATCCTATTGGTGCCTTAACTAAGTTGTGGGAGTAAGAATTGATGAAGTAATAATCTGAAAATCAGTTTTCAGTTGTTGTAATTTGTGAACTGTTGGGAGTTCATTTTTATGTGGTGTTGTGGCTTACAAATCAGTATGTATAGACTGAGTATATTATGGTTGTAATTATTGAAGTGTATTAAAGTTCTAGCTAAGTTATAGGGATGGAAAAGCGCAAAGTAGTACTTGATTGTCGTATGAGATTGTGTGGACTGTTTTGGTGATGTATTGTGATGGATATATGGTTGGATATTGATGTAATATGTTTGTTGATATTTTGGACATGATGGTCTTGTTTGTGGATTTGAGGAAAGTGAAAAGAATAAGGGGAGGTTCTGTCCAAAATTTAGTAGATGAGCTAGTTTCTCATTTGTGTTGAGTTCTAGTTTTCGTAAGCTTAACAATGGTCCCTTATTGTTTGTTGTAGATTGAAGTACTAACAGGCTGAACCGAAGTCGTGTGTTTAGGTAAATGACAAAGGTATTTTAAGGTATCCCTTCTTTACTTTTGGCATGATCCATATGATACAAACGAAACGAGCAAACACACAACTTTCATAAATGCTCTATTCATAGAAGTACTAGGAGTGCCTATGTTCTTGATTCCCCATGTGTTCTATTATTATATCATCTGTTCACGGGACTTAGAAAAATACGTAAGTTGGTAAAGTTTATCCGAGAGATCTTACTAACTTACTTCATTATACATTGCATTCATTTATATATGTACCAATACCCATGACCAGATGGCGTTATATACGCGTATATTATATGTATATGGGATATGGAGAAAGGTTACGACGTTATATACGCACCATCACTTGATCAGCTGGCATACGTTGATGATTTTGCCCACAGAGGCCGAGATGATATAATGGGATTCCCTCAGAGGCTTGATGATGTTATGTACTCATATACCTATGCATGGTATGACATTAACACGCATATGCATGACATTTTAAATGTTTCATGATTCACAGAGATATTCAGACTTACATGTTGAGTTCTTTACACCATGTTTCTTTCATGCCTTACATGCTCGGTACTTTATTTGTACTAACATTCCTTTTGCCTAGGGACGCTGTGTTTCATGCCCACAGGTCCCCATAGATAGGTTGACAGCAATCCTAGTAGGTTATCATCTCAGCGGAAGATGTTGGTGCACTCAACTTGCTCCGGAGTTGCCCATTTGGTCAGTATGATTTGGACATGTATTGATTGGTATGGCAGGGCCTTGTCCCGTCCTTTATGACGTTTATGTACTCTTAGAG
Source organism: Nicotiana otophora (assembly GCA_000715115.1). NCBI lineage: Eukaryota > Viridiplantae > Streptophyta > Magnoliopsida > Solanales > Solanaceae > Nicotiana > Nicotiana otophora. The sequence goes on from AWOL01S0020796.1 coordinate 16,360, forward strand.
GCTTGTATACAGATGTCATGAATATGGATACTTATATGGCTTTATCGTCCTATGTTTTAAGTTTTCAAATTATCATGTCGGCCTTATAGACCCGTATGTCACGTGTATAAGTTTCTATATCATGTTGGGTCATCCTATGCCTAATATTCCCTTATGTTGTTTTCCAGTTATCTCATGATGGCCCTTCTAGCCCATTTACCTATAATGGGGTGATAAGAAAGATATGTTACGTTGGTACTTGGTTGAGTAAGGCACCGGGTGCTCGTCGCGGCCCTCCGATTTGGGTCGTGACAAATAGTGTTGCCTCAAATCCTGATACATCTTGGCAGCAACCGAATGAATGGAACACCGCGAACTGTGGGCCTCCTCAAGAATTAACTCACGCAATCTATCCACGTTGGGCACACAAATCTGACCCTGCATCTGCAGCACCGCATCATATCCAATAGAAACCTCCTTGGCATCACCGTGCCGCACCGTGTCCGTAAGGATAAGTAAATGGGGGTCGTCATACTGACGCGCTCTGATGTACTCATACAAAGAAGACCGAAAAATCACGCAAGCAAGAACCCAGCAAGGCTCCGAAACATTTAACCTTACGAACTGATTGGCAAAAGCCTAAACATCCAATGCTAGCAGTCTCTCACCAACTGGAATATATGCAAGGCTACCCATACTCTCAGCCTTTCTGCTCAAGGCATCGACCACCATATTGGCCTTTCCGGGATGGTACAAAATGGTGATACCATAGTCTTTTAACAGCTCCAACCACCTCCACTGCCTCAAGTTAAGATCCTTTTTCTTAAACAAGTCATGTTTAAGAAATCTGTAGACTCTGATAATCTGTGAATACCTCACACAACATGTCGTAGAGATAGTGCCTCCAAATCTTCAATGCGAGAACAATGGATGCCAACTCTAAATCATTAACGAGGTAGTTATTCTCATGAAGCTTCAGATAACGTGAAGCATAAAAAATCACCCTATCCTCTTGCATCAAGACACACCCGATGCCAATCCACAAAGCATCACAATAAACTATATATGAACCCGACGCTGACGATAAAACTAGAACTGGAGTTGTGGTCAAGGCATTCTTGAGCTTCTGAAAGCTCTCCTCACACTCATCAGATCACCTGAATGGGACACCCTTCTGGGTCAATCTCGTTAAAGGTGCATCAATAGATGAGAAACCCTCCACAAAGCGGTGATAATATCCTGCCAAACCAAGAAAACTCCGAATCTCAGTAGCTGAAGACGGTCTAGGCCAACACTAAACTGCCTCAATAATTTTTAGATCCATGTTGATCCCCTCACTAGACACCACATGGCCCAAGAACGCCACTGAATCAAGCCAAAACTCACACTTGGAGAATTTAGAATAAAGCTTCTTCTCCCTCAAGGTCTGGAGTACAATCCTGGCTGCGTAAGTACACCAATTGTTGCAACCCATATTCACGTACATTAGATCATGCCAAAAGTTAGTCGACGTAAATCCGAGAAGAGATTATCTTTGAGATGATAATAAGTTCATCCTAATGGTCTGAAATGATACAAGGGTGTATAAGAGTAGTTAACAAGTATTAGAAGTTAAACGAATCAAGGATATTGTAACCCGTATTTTCGGGTAAAACTAGAGGTGATTAATATTATCAGGAGGTCGTGTTTTAAGATATTTGAATCATATAATATCCATATCATAAGTCTTGAAGTCAAGCGAGTTATGAAATAAAAGTTGACAAAAGTTGTCGCAACTTACATTCATAATTTTACTTGAACTTTAGGTCACATGTTACTAAGAGTTTCTCCCAATTTACTCGGAATTACGGGGTGGTATACCAACCAACTTGAAGATCTATGTGTCTAGTTTTCAACACATTAAACCGTTTATCAATACGAAGTCATAGTAGAGAGATATTCACATTTTCGAGAGACTGCGCCAAGCAGCACTCTATGGGACCCACATAGATGGTTGAGATATATTGATATATATGAGATGCCTTAACCCCGTTTTAACTCATTTTTTTCACTCTCTTCAGATCCTAGACACCTAAAAACTCTCTCAAGGTTCTCCCATGATCCAAGACCCAAACAAAGGGCAAACAACACAAATCAAGGGTCGGGAATCCCGAAAGTTTCTTGTTCTTCTTGTTGTTGCTGATTTTTGTGTGGTTCCAGCTCACGTGGGAGGTTGTTTTAAGTAGTTTAAATTCTGTAAAATACTCTCTCACGGTTTTAATATCAACCTTAGGTGATTTCAAGGCTTCCAAAGTGATTATAGTGCCGAAAAACCCTAATTGATTGCTAGTTTCGCTTCCATGTTCTTGTGGCAGCATTGGAAGGATATTTCATGGTGAATTAAGGTCAAATTGGAGTTGTTCTAAAGGTAAGTAACCTCTTACTCTACATGTATTTAAGATTATCTAAGTTGCGTCTAAGTCGTGGAAGCTAGAACTTGTGAGTTATCTATCGAAAGGCTTGTTAGTAATGTTGTTGGTGGATGGACTATTTTGGGAGGCTTAATATAATTATTAATGATGTTGTTTTGGCTGTTTGGTGATTATTTTAACTTTTGGTAAGTCATATAAATAGGGGAGGTTCTATTCATTTCATCGTAAAATAGGTTGCGATCGATATATAATAGTTACGACGCTTAAACGATAACGATAGTGTCATTTATCTTGTTGCAGACTAAGGAATCATGAAATTTGCATAGCTAGAGGTTGGAAAGTATATACAAGGTATGTGAGACTATCCCTTTCCTTCTTTTGCACAACTCCGATTGTACATAATGTAATGAATGAGCTTCCAAAGATACTCCACTCTTAGAAGCTAGCAGTACTTCCAATGTTTTCCTTCTTATGGAACGATTGATGTTAATGTTGCTTCTCTTATTCTTATATTATCAATGTTGTTGGTACTTCCTGATTCTTATAAGATCCATGATGAAGAGATAGTCCTAATAACGTGTACGGAGGCTACCGACCTTATGTCACTCCGAAAGGTTAAGAATATGATTCCAATGAGTCCAGCATGTATTATATATATGTACCTATAATACTCTACCGAGCCATGCTATAGTCGGCCGGGTACAACACCTATTGTGAAACCACTAATCAGTTGGGTTTTATCGAGCTCCACGTGCCCGAGTATGATTCTGCCGAGCCTTATGATGGCTGGGTACGTTTTTACCGAGCCCATTACGGCCGAGTACGATATGATGGTGATGATGCCCACAGAGGCGTATGTTTTTAAAAGTATACGTATATATATATATATATATATATATATGTATGTATCATGCATTTCATGTCAGTTGCCCGCATAGGCGCTCAGATATTAGGGGTTGTATATTCTTTATCCCTGCTTACATTATTGTTCTTATTTATGCCTTCCTGCCTTACATACTCGGTACTTTATTCGTACTAACGTCCCTTTTATTTGTGGACACTGCATGTCGTGCTGCAGGTCCTGTTAGATAGGTAGACGTAGCTCCCCCACCATAGTAGGCTGCCCTGTTCAGCGGTTATTGGCAAGATCCCTTCTCCGGACTTACCGTGATCGTGGTATGCATTTTTGTTATAGACATTATGGGTATGTCGGGGCCCTGTTCCGGCAATGTTGCAGCACTTATGTTCCTTTAGAGGCTCATAGAAAGGTGTCGACTCTTGTATAGTTTGGATTGCCTTGTTGACTAATTTTTGTTGTATAGTCTCTCATGGCAGCTTGCCAGCTCGTACCTTATATATAGCTTCATGACAGCTTTGTTGGACCATGTTATGTATGTTCATGCCATTATCTGTCATTTTTGGTTGTTCATGATTCATGTCTACTATTTATGTTTATTTTGTCGGCCATTATAGATAATAAGAAAGGTTAGATAAAATGTATGTTGGTTAAAATATTCGTTGGTGCTCGGCAGGTATGGTCCGGGTGCCAGTCATGGCCCTCTATTTTGGGTTGTGACAAACTTGATATCAAATCTAGGTTTGTCCTAGGGGTTGTCTATGAGCCATGTCTAGTAGAGTCTTGATTATGGATGTGTAGCGTGCCACATTTATAATCAGGAGGCTACATGACATCTAGGGTTGTTACCTTCTTCCTGAATCTAGATCGTGTGTAGAGTTGAGTCGTATGTGTTCATCTCTAATATTCACCTTGTTTTCTTTCTGTGATGCCTTCGACTAGGAAACAAGTGATTAGTAGACGTCTTGATACAGCTGCGGGGGAGGGTACCAGTCAGGTGCCTCCAACCAAGGTAGGCCAAAGTGAGGCTCAAAGCGAGATGCCATCTCATACCTCATCCACTCCGTATCCCTAGAGGATATTAGGAGGGATATAGCACCTCTAGTTCCTCCGTCCCGAACTACAAACCACGATATGCACAGTGCGGTGTAGTTGTTGACTAGATTGGCAATTGCTCAGGCTCAGAGGCAAAATATCGGTGCTGCTGATAAACTGGTTAGTGCGAGAGTTCATGATTTTATTAATCTTGACCCTCCAGTGTTTACCGGATCAGACCCCAAGGAGGACCCGCAGACTTTTATTGATCAAGTTCATCGTACATTGCGGGTTATGCATGCTAGTGATACTGAGGCAGTAGAGTTGGCTTCTTATCGGTTACAATATTTAGCAGTTTTCTGGTATGATAGTTGGGAGAGATCCAGGGGTCCGAATGCTCCTCCAGCTATGTGGAAGGAATTTTCCGAGGCCTTTCTTCGTCACTACTTTACAGTTGAGATACGACGAGCTAGATCTGATAAGTTCTTGAACCTTCAACAAGGTAATATAAGTGTGCGAGAGTATAGTATGCAGTTTGATTCTTTGGCAAGGTATGCTCCCCATATGGTGGCCGAGATGGGCGATAGGGTGCACCTGTTCATGAACGGGTTGGGACCATATATGATAAATAAGTGCACGATAGCCTCCTTGGTAGAGGGCATGGATATTTTTCGTATTCAGGATTATGCCCAGACACTAGAGGATTGTAAGGGCCAGCAAAGGGCAGATAGGGAGCATGGTATGGGCCAGAATAAGAGGGCGAGATTTGTAGGGTATTCTAATGACTTCATAGGTAGTATTAGGCCCCAGTCTTCGAGGAGTTCGGCGCCACCTGTAGCTAGTTCTCCTCCATAGTTTCAGAGGCCTCGGTATGATCGATCTATCTATTCTGGTCCAAGTCAGAGTTCGCGGCCATCAGGTTCACAATATCATAGGGATACTAGTCAGACGAGACCCCTAACACCCCGTTGTGATCAGTGCGGCAAGGCCCACTTTGGACTGTGCCGTCGAGGTTCCGATGCGTGCTATTCTTGTGGACATCCTGGCCATATGATGCGGGATTGTCCTAACAGAGGAAGTGGTTATATAGCTCAGCCGACTAGATCTGTGTCTCGTTCATCCTCATCAGTTCGACCTCCAGCACGGGGTTTTCAACAGTCGATCGGTCGCGGTAGAGGTAGAGGTGGAGTGTCGAGTTCGAGCGGTACTCAAAATTGAACCTATGCTCTAGTAGGTTGACAGGATCTCAAGTCGTCTCTTGATGTTGTTACATGTATATTGTCTGTGTTTTCTTATGATGTATATGCGCTGATTGATCCGGGATCTACATTATCATATGTTACACACCCTTTTGTGGCTAATAAGTTTGGCATTGAACCGGAATCAATAAGTAAACCACTTGCGGTATCCACTTAGATAGGACATTATGTGATTGTTAGAAGGGTATATAGAGGTTGCACAGTGATGATTTGTAGTCGTCAAAACTCGGCGAATTTATTTGGGTTAGAAGTTGTTGATTTCGATGTGATAATGGGAATGGACAAGTTGGCCTCATGCTATGAAAATGTTGATTGTTGTATGAAGATGGTTAGGTTTCAGTTTCCTGGTGAACCTGTCATTGAATGGAAGGGGAACATTGCTACACCGAAAGGTAGGTTTATTTCCTATCTTAAGGGAAGGAAGATGATCTCAAAATGTTACATTTGTCATCTTGTTCGCGTTAGGGATGCGGAGGCGAAGCCGCCTACTCTACAATCAATCCATGTGGTCAATGAATTTCCAGATATTTTCCCAGATGAACTCTCAGGCCTTCCTTCTGAAAGGGAGATTGAGTTCAGCATTGATGTGTTGGCTGACACTCAACCGATCTCTATCCCTCCATACAGGATGGCCCCGGCAGAGTTGCAAGAGTTGAAGACGCAGTTGAAGGACTTGCTGGATATGGGCTTCATTAGGACTAGCACTTCACCTTGGGGTGCGCCAGTCTTGTTCGTGCGGAAGACAGATGGGTTGTTAAGGATGTGTGTCGATTATCAGTAGTTGAATAAGGTTACTATAAAGTAAAGGTATCCACTTCCAAGGATTAACGACCTATTTGACCAACTCCAGGGTGCCAAGTATTTCTCCAAGATTGACTTACGTTCGGGGTATCATCAGGTGAGGGTTAAGGAGAAGGATATTCCAAAGACGGCCTTCCGGACAAGATATGGGCACTTTGAGTTCTTGGTGATGTCGTTCGGGCTAACAAATGCCCCAGCAGCTTTTATGGATCTCATGAATAGTGTATTCAGGCCCTATCTTGATGTGTTCNTGCGGAAGACAGATGGGTTGTTAAGGATGTGTGTCGATTATCAGTAGTTGAATAAGGTTACTATAAAGTAAAGGTATCCACTTCCAAGGATTAACGACCTATTTGACCAACTCCAGGGTGCCAAGTATTTCTCCAAGATTGACTTACGTTCGGGGTATCATCAGGTGAGGGTTAAGGAGATGGATATTCCGAAGACGGCCTTCCGAACAAGATATGGGCACTTTGAGTTCTGGTGATGTCGTTCGAGCTAACAAATGCCCCCAACAGCTTTTATGGATCTCATGAATAGTGTATTCAGAACCTATCTTGACGTATTCGTGAGCGTATTCATTAATGACATTCTGGTGTATTCTCGCTCGGAGGCAGAATATACAGGCCACTTGCGGATAGTATTACAAACCCTTCAGGATCATAAGTTATATGCTAATCTATCCAAATGTGAATTCTAGCTGAACTCAGTAGTAATCCTTGGCCATGTGATAACTGACGAGGATATTAGTGTCGACACTCAGAAGATCGATACAGTGAAGAATTGGTCAAGACCTACAACACCGTTAGAAGTTCGCAGATTCTTGGGGCTAGCCGGATATTATAGGTGGTTTGTAGAAGGGTTTTCCTCTATATCAGCACCATTGACTAAGTCAACATAGAAAGCTATCAAGTTCCAGTGGTATAACGCTTGTGAATGTAGTTTCCAGGAGCTAAAGAATCGATTGACATCCACGCCAGTTCTCACTCTCCCAAAAGGAACAAAAGGTTATGTGGTATATTATGATGCGTCAGGTATAGGTTTGGGGTGCATATTGATGCAACGTGGGAAGGTGATTGCTTGTGCATTGAGACAATTGAAGAAACATGAAAAGAATTACCCGACTCATGATTTTGGAATTGGCTGCAGTAATATATGCTTTGAATATATGGCGTCACTACTTATATGGTGTCCATATTGACATCTACACATATCAAAAGAATTTACAATACATCTACATGCAGAAGGAGATGAATTTCAGGTAGCGTAGGTTGCTTGAATTGCTGAAAGACTATGATGTTGAGATATTGTACCATCTCGGTAAACCCAATGTTGTGGCAGACGCTCTCAACCGTAAGTCAATGGGAAGATTAGTACATATTAAGGTAGGTAGACAAGGGTTGACTAAAGAGCTTCATTAGCTGGCTAATATGAGAATCAGATTGTTAGACTTTGATGACAGAGGTGTTACTGTACAGAATACAAGAGAATCATCTTTGGTAGCCGAGGTAAAAGCACAACAGTATGAAGATCCTACCGTAGTATGGTTGAGAGAGGGAATTTATCAGCATAAAATTACGGCATTCGAGATCGGAGGAGATGGGGCACCGAGATACCAAGGCCAATTATGTGTGCCTAATATGGCAGGGTTGCGAGAGAAGATTATGGTTGAGATTCATTAGTCCCAATATTCCATCCATCCCGGCTCGACAAAGATGAATCATGACGTTAATGAGCTGTATTGGTGGGGTAAAATAAAGAAGTCTATTGCAGAATTTGTAGCCAGTGCCCTCATTGTCAACAAGTAAAGATTGAGCATCAGAAACCCGGTGGATTGATTTTGAATATAGAGATTCCGACTTGGAAGTGGGAGGTGATCAATATGGACTTCATTATTGGATTACCTCGCTTTTATCATAAGTTTGACTCCATCTGGGTGATAGTTGATCGACTTACAAAATCTACCCATTTTCTGCCAGTTAAGACAACTTACACGGCTGAAGATTATGCGAAGTTGTGTATCAAGGAGATTGTTAGGCTTCATGGTGTGCCGATATCTATTATATCAAACCAAGGAGCTCAATTTACGGCTAACTTTTGGAGGTCTTTTCAGAAGGGTTTAGGCACACAAGTGAATCTCAGCACTGCATTCCATTTGCAGACTGACGAACATGCTGAATGTACCATTCAGACACTTGAAGATATGCTACGAGCATGTGTTCTAGATTTAAATGGGAATTGGGATGACCATATGCCACTCATAGAATTTGCCTACAATAATAGCTACCATTCCAGTATTAAAATGGCCCCGTACGAGGCACTGTACGGGAGGATATGTATATCACTAGTTGGATGGTTCGAGGTCCGTAAAATAGAATTTATGGGCCAGATTTGATTCACCAAGCAATTGAGAAGGAGAAAGTGATACAAGAACGACCGAGGATGGTGCAAAGCAGGCAAAAGTCTTATTCTGATATCCGACGTCGTGATCTGGAGTTTGAGGTTGGTGATTGGGTTTTTCTGAGGATCTCACCGATGAAGGGTGTTATGCGTTTTGGGAAGAAGGGTAAGCCGAGTCCGCGGTATATCAGGTCGTACAAGATTCTTCGATGAATTGGACAGGTTGCGTATGAGTTAGAATTACCATTTGAATTGGAATTTGTCCACCCGGTATTCCATGTATCTATGTTGAGGAAATGTATTGGAGACCCTTCTCGGGCCATTTCTATCAAAGATGTACAAGTTATGGAGGATATATCATATGAAGAAGTTCCAGTGGCTATATTAGATCGATAAGTCAGCAAGTTGAGAACCAAGGATGTGGCTTCCGTTAAAGTACTGTGGAAGAACAAGAATACGGAAAAAATGACATGGGAAGCAGAAGAGGAGATGAAGTCTAAATACCTTTAGCTATTCCATATTGAAGATAACGAGGATACCGGGGGAACGCAGGATGCAATGGAAGCTGAAACGGCTCTACAACGTAAGCAATAGCTTGAGAATACTCTTCCTTAATACAAAATGGTGATATGCAGATAATGTACATATCCATAATGCTTTGTATAGCCTTGTGAAGCCATAGGTTGGGTTTAACTGCTTGCAAGTTTGGCTGCTATCCATTTTATAGGGGAAACTCGACCAAAAATTTCCGTCGGAATCCACGATGAGTTAGACTCCCCATAAACCCTTACATTCGAGGACGAATGTTTCTAAGGGGTGGAGGGCGTTACAACCCATATTCACGTACGTTAGATGATGCCGTAAGTTAATCAACATACATTCGAGAAGAGATTATCTTTGAGATGATAAGAAGTTAATCCTATTGGTCTTAAATGATACCAGGGTGTATAAGAGTGGTAAACAAGTATCAGAAGTTAAACGAATCAAGGATGTTGTAACCTGTATTTTCGGGAAAAAATAGAGGTGCTTAATATGTGCAGGAGTTTGTGTTTTAATATATTTGAATCATATAATATCCGTATCATAAGTCTTGAAGTCAAACGAGTTATGAAACAAAAGTCGACAAAAGTTGTCGCAACTTACGTTCATAATTTTTCTTAAACTTTAGGTCAAATGTTACGAAGTGTTTCTCCAAATTTACTCGGAATTATGGTGTGATCTACACACAAAATTGAATATCTATGAGTCTAGTTTCCAACGCATTAAACCATTCATCGATAAAATGTCGGAGTAGAGAGATATTTGTCTTTTTTCGAGTCTGCGCCAAGTAGCTCTCTATGGTACCCACATAGATAGTTGAGATACATTGATATATATGAGACACCTTAACCCCATTTTAACTCATTAGTTTTCACTCTCTTTAGACCCTAGACACCTAAAAACTCTCTCTCAAGGTTCTCCCATGATCCAAGATCCAAACAAAGGGCAAACAACACAAATAAAGTGTCGGGAATGCTGTGGCGCTAGTAAGTTTCTTGTTCTTCTTGTTGTTACTGATTTTTGTGTGGTTCCAGCTCACGTGGGAGGTTGTTTAAGCGGTTTAAGTTCTGTAAAATACACTCAAGTTTTTAATATCAACCCTAGGTGATTTCAAGTCTTCCAAAGTGATTCTAGTGCCAAAAAACCCGAATTGATTGCTAGTTCCGCTTCCTTGTTCTTGTGGCAGCATTGGAAGGATATTGCGTGGTGAATTAAGGTCAAATTGGAGTTGGTCTATGTGTTTAAAGATAAGGAACCTCTTACTCTACATGTATTTAAGATTATCCAAGTTGCGGCTAAGTCCTTGAAGCTGGAACTTGTGAGTTATCTATCGAAAGGCTTATTAGTAATGTTGTTGGTTAGTAGACTATTTTGGGGGGCTTAATATGATTGATATTGATGTTGTTTGGGCTGTTTGGTGATTGTTTTAACTTGTGGGAAGTCATATAAATGGGGG